>JASPKZ010005146.1:5000-39062 GCA_030220185.1 Diploptera punctata
ACATAGTTAATTCCCTAACCCCAAATGCTACGAGCCGTTGCTACGATTTTTGCAAATGGCGGCTTCTTTATTAAGAAGTATTTTTATTGGGAATTTAAACATTACTTATAAAGTCAGTAGTGCTTCTTTCAATGTTAATATTATTCGTTTCTAACATCTTAATGATGGACAAATTATATTTGAAAAGAAAAATAAACGCCTAGACTGGGTTTTGAACCCAGGACCTTTGACTCTCTATGTCAATGCTCTTCCATCTGAGCTCCTAGGTCCTGGGTTCAATCCCCAGTCTAGGCGTATATTTTTCTTTTCAAATATAATTTGTCCATCATTAAGATGTTCAAAAACGAATAATATTAACATTTACCAGTTTGTCATTTGGCCTTTTGTGGTATTCTCTCCTGGCATTGGAGTATTATATCCCAATTCTGAGGTTGGGCCTCCTGGAAGACGAGGTTTTGCTGCCCCAATGTTATGATAGGTAGTGATGATGGTAATGATGCGCCAAGCAAGGCCTTAATTATATGATAATGATGGCCAGATGATGTTCGGGAACCTTAAAGCTTCCTGGCATTCGACTTACATGTGAGGAAAAAACCCAAAAAAAGAAACACATCCAGGAAATTTTGTCTCGACTGGGGATTGAACCCGGGCCCGCTGTGTGACAAGACAGCACGCTACTTCAAGACTCTTTTGTTGAATAAAATTAAACTGAAAATATGTAAAACTGTTACTCTCCCAGTTATGGTTACGAAACATGGACTAAAATTATTATTATTTATTTCCCTTAGATGGTTTATTATTTTGATTACTAAAACATACTCTATTTTAGCTTGTATAAAACCCGCTACAAACATCAGCTAGAACGTTGGCATCCCTGATAAGAAACAAACTGCTCACGTTCATCTGTCTGCGCATAGCGAGTGTGCTGTAGCAACATATCGTGTTTTCATTGAAAATAAACTCATAATGAAGAGGAGATTCATGTGTTTAGAAATTGTTTTACATTGTTTTAATGTTCCCAAATAATTTAAAGGGTTCAATATGCATTAGTTTTGTGAATTTACCGTTGTTATAAGTAAAATTGAATATTAATTTTGTGTATTTCGGACTATCGTGTATTTTTTAGGATTGTATTAAATGAATTTGAGAAGACATTGCGTGCATTTTATGAGGTAAATGGACAATTTATAGTGAAAAATAAAATTATATTTTATAGCAGTGATTAGTTATGAACAATTTTTTATGTGCTTAAAAAAAGTGCCAGAATGTAATATACAATTCGCCTATTGGTAAGTTGAATCAAAAATTAATTTGTTTCTCATTAGTGCTATACAAATTTTCTCTGACTCCTTTGCGTTCCTGGTAGAAGTTGGTGCGGAATGTAAAGGGGTTTCATCGGATACATTGTGGTAGGGCCTATATAGATTCCCATAGATGCCAAATTCGTCACTGCAAAATTGTGAATAATTTTAAGCAGATATTAAAGAATCCTGGCAGCTCACTGTTGCAAACGGTTAGACGCTTACCTCTCACCGCTTGGGTCACGAGATTGAATCTCGGTCACTCCATGTAAATTTCGTCGAAACGGAATCTGGGAGCTTTTTCACAGGGCTTCTCCAGATTTCTTCTGTCACAAATTTCATCTCATCATTTCTCCATACTCATCTCATTAATTTTATTCAAGGAAGGGTTCATGATGTTTTGAATTCGTTTCATAACAAAGAAGAAAAGATCGGTCAATATTCTTGTAATTCACAGACGAATGAGAGGGGTTTCATTATATCTCATCCCTCGACGGAAACGAGTTTTTTTGTAACGAATCCCATTAGGTTACGTACTATAGCCATTGTAATAAAGATAATATATGTCCACCGTTGTGGTCTCGAGGTAGCGTGCTGCCTTGTCACGCAGCGGGCCCGGGTTCGATCCCCGGTTGGGACAGTTTTTCTGGGTGAGGTTTTTATTGGGGTTTTTCCTCACCTGTAAGACAAATGTCAGGAAAACTTTAAGGCCCAAACGGTCGCCGAAATCATATGTCCATCGCAATCATCATCATTCATCTTAGGTTAAGCTTAGGATTAGGGACTCTCCTGGCGCACCACTATCAACACCATCACTCATCATATCATCGGGGCAACGTAACCCTGCCTTCCAGGCGCCCCAACCTCAGAAGTAGGTTACAAGGAGAGAACACCAGGAATGTCGAAAGATAACCCGGGCCATTTGCAAATATATATATATATATAATAGATATATATATATATATATGATATGAACCCGACTCAAGCATTCATTTTTCTTTTCATATATTTGCCTTCATTGCCAAATGTCAAAAATATATTTATAACATCTATCTATCTATCTATATATATATATATATATATATATATGTGTGTGTGTGTGTGTGTGTGTATGATGTTGTAACATTATATATGCGGTTTATGTTTTGTTAAATAGTTAACATCGGTTAAATAAACATTCATTTCAAAGCAAACACATATGGATGGAACAGGGAAAGAATCAGGTAAGACCACTTTTTTTTTTGTAGAATTGCAGTTTGAGGTGTCATTAGATTCTCCATGGAAAGCACTACTATTTTGAAGTGTGAAATAGTATAAAATACAATTTAGTCATGTATTTATTTGCCTCCAAATTCTGGAAGATAAGTAGGTTTAAAAGAAAAGTGACTTAGGCCTACCTATATTTTCTGTGTTCCCTTCATATGAGATAATGCAGTTTATGTTACGTTTGTTATGCTGGATTTATCGAAGTTGGTGATCGCCAGTTTTAACAGTTGATGGAAGTTACAATTTGTCATAATTCTGTAAATACTTATTAATCCTTCAACGTATCGTGGAGATAAATAGACATTTCGGAAAGTAGATAAAATAAGAATAATTTTATTCATAAATACATTTTGTACACGCTATTGACATCCGAGTGAGCAAATGCTTGTGCTCGAGTGCTGTTAAGTTATAGATTTTATACATATAGAGTATTTTTTTTAAATGCCCCAGGTTTGTCTTTGACATTCCTGGTTTCTCTCCTGGCATGGCGTACTGTAACCCACTTCTGAGTTTGGGGCGCCTGGAAGGCGGGTTACGTTGCCCCGATGATATGATGGGTGATGATGATGATAATGGTGCGCCAGGAGAGTCCCTAATCCTAAGTTTAACCTAAGATGAATATGAATGATGATGATTGCGATGGCCATATGATTTCCGGGACCGTTTGGGCCTTAAAGTTTTCCTGACATTTGTCTTACAGGTGAGGAAAAACTCCGATATAAACCTCACCCAGAAAAACTGCCCCGACCGGGGATCGAACCCGGGTCCGCTGCGTGACAAGGCAGGACGCTACCCCGAGACCACAGCGGTGGGCACATATAGAATAATATAGGCCTACATTTTAAAGTTTTGCTTAAAGGAAGAGAGTAAACAATATATATATATATATATATATATATATATATACATACATATATTTAGGAGCCAGTTTCAGGATATACAATAAATTCTGGCACGTCAAAAAGCAATACAAAGGAGAATAAAATAAACAAAACAATGCAGAATAGGTAAAGTAAAGTGATCCCACTACAGGCCTCAGGAGGCCCTTGAGGTAGTAGGAGGTTAAGGCTCCCACTTTTTTCTAGACAATCGGCACTTGATGTCAGCCGGGTTGTCAGCCCTGCGTGACGGCCGCCTTTACCCCAGAGCAAGCGTCTGGTACTAATTTCCGTTAGAGGCTAAGTCGACCCCAGGAGCATAGTGCCGCCAGAGGGTTTGGGTCAGTTTAAAAGTCCTGACCCCAACGGGACTTGAACCCTTGACCCTCCGGCTTGTAGCTCAGTGCCTTAACCACTACGCTACGGCGCTTCCCCATGTAGAATAGGTTGATACAAAATTGGGGGATATTATGCCACCATGCCACCTACATAAATTTAAAAAAAAACAGAATTTGTTGATAAAGTATGTAAATAATTACCGGAAAGAAATATATTTGTTGATTGTTTCTTCCCCTCCTTCCCAAAAAAGATAGAAATGCCTTAAAATGAAGTGAGAAGTAGAGCTCAAAATAACCTAAAATCACCACATTAACAATATACAATATATATTAGCCATTGCTCATACATTGTAGTCAACTTATCACAGGAAAAACCTGCTAACAAACAAGCAAACGAGAAAGTAATCTGGTGTACACTACTTCGTCCATTTTCTCACCTTAACTTGCCCAAACTAAAACTAACTTGCCCATTGTCTCACCCAAACTTGCCCACTAATATAGATGGACTCCTAGAATGGAACACCTTATACTTGAATAAACATGTTATCAATTGATTCTAGGAGGAACATGTATCATCAATTATCACATTGACAAACATGACGATAGGAGTCACCTTTTCTCTCACCGAATATTTACAGGTGACATGATGGCATAGAATAGCCCAAATTGATGACAGTAGTATAAACCAAAACAAATTTAGGAGAAAGTTTGTTTGTTTACAATCATAATACAAGGTACCAGCCGCCACTGTTTGTTGTCAGGGATACTTCACTCTACTGCTACTTCAGTCTGCTAACTTCGTCTTTACACTGATTTCATACAACGCAACGGAGTTAGACTGCTAGCAGGTGGCCGTCTCTTTAAGTTCACTGCTTGGAAGCGGTGTTCTGCATCTCTGATAAAAACAAACCAATATATTTGACATAACAGATTATTACCAAACTGAAGAAGTTAATTTTCGGAGGAAATTCAAAAAGACCTTCGAATAAGTAATGGAAGCTCCTTGTAGGAAAACTAGAGGGAAATCGCCCAGTTGGTAGACCAAGAATGAGGTGGGAGAATAACATTAATTATGATTTGAGGGTCTACCGCTGTGGTCTCGAGGTAACGTGCTGCCTTGTCACGCAGCGGGCCCGGGTTCGATCCCCGGTCGGGGCAGTTTTTCTGGGTGAAGTTTTTATCGGGGTTTGTCCTCACCTGTAAGACAAATGTCAGGAAAACTTTAAGGACCAAACGGTCCCCGAAATCATATGGTTATTGTAGAAACTGTTATGTGGATCAGAGACATGGTGAATTGAAACATGCCAAGCTAACAACATATTAGCAACAGAGATGGATTAGGTGGAGAAGATCATCTGGGAAGTTCAGATCAGAAAAAAATTTAAAAAGCGTTGAAATTAGGAAAACTATGAAAGTTGAAAGAAATGTATTACACCATTTAGATGGTACGGATATCTCAAGAGTATGACAGCTGATAGAATCACTAAGAAGATCTTGGAATGGAAAATATATAGGAAAATAAGAAAGGGAAAGACCTAAAAAACGTTGGATTGACAGTGTGAGAGAAGAAGTATGAGTGAACTGGGACTTACAGATGAAGATGTTCAAGACCGCTACAACTGGAGATAGCGAATTTCTTGAGGGTGACGGAAAACAACTATATTGTGGATAAATTAAGATATAAAAGAGTATGTTATGACAGGTAAAGATTCAATATATGCGTTTACATATTTTTTTCTGCATGTTACATTGCAAGACTGAGATAAAAATAGAGAAGTAGCAATTATTCTGTCTGTATCTATTGCAATTTATCTAAAAAGTAATAACAGAGAATTAAAAGACAGATGTTTTGCCGGAACGTTCATAATTAAATTAATAAGACTACGAAATGAAGCCTTGTTCACAATGCCATGGCTCATAAACACGTCGGAGCATACAAAACACAGATATAATCAGTTCATGAAAACTGAAAACGCGCGGAAAACATCTAGATCATAGAATTAGAACGGCAATTAAGTTTGAAAAAATAATGCAAAAAATTCACTTAATGTTCTTGTTCTTTTGTTTTCATGGAATTCTTTCATTTGTATTATAATTTTCAACATGAAACATTCACGCTCAAGGCATTCCTAAAAGTCCTAATGTCGGTTCAGATGAGACTAACGCACACACACACACACACACACACAAACGCTTGAACCGGTGTTTGAACCCGAGACATCTAATTCTACACGTTAGTGCGTCACCGTATTCGCTATCCAGGCTCCCAGTCCAAACATTGACTGACTGACTGATAAGTGGCAATGACCAGCATTGCCCAGTGTGCCGCTTTTTGGGAACCAGTTGAGGTCCCTTGGCGGCCAAACACCATTGTGTCTAATCAATAAGGGTTTAGTTCCTTAGCCCTTGCTTGTCTCGCGGCTTATGTGTTCAGCCGGAATAACCGTAGCAGGTATGGATGATATGAGGATGGTCCCTCACCAGAGCAGGGTCATCATAAACCAACGTCGTCGGACAAGCAGAGAGTCCGAAAGCCGGCGACGTGGAGTGAGCCACACTACTCTAGCTGGAATCCAGCACACATATCATGGAAGTGGACCATCATCGGGGTCTCTGGTGAATATGTTTCGGTGTACAGCACGTCGCTGTAGCATATGCCCTATATTGTGAACAATTGGATTTTCATGATTTTCAATATGTTGAAACATATGCATGACCCTTTTTTCAATTGTATCAGCAATATAAGTCCAAACATTAATTTTCCTGTCCTTATATACAATTCTCTATTATAAGCTCACAGTGCTATCTTATGTCTTTATAACAAGAAAGCATTATAAATTAGAATATTTTGCTTTATAGCAGTAACGCTTATATCTAAAAATCAAATTGCCCTGCGTTAGTCTCGCAAAAACTCGAAAATGATTCGACCGATTTTGATAATAATTGTTGTATGTGTCTGATTGGGCCGTCCCGCGCAGTAGCGGAGTGGTTAAGGCAGGAAGCCTTGGCGCAGAGCTACGGGACTTGCGCTGGTTCGAGTCTCCATGGGGGAAGAAATTTTCTCATGGTATTTCGGCCAGTATGGGACCGGTGCCCACCCAGCATCGTGAGGCATTTGGGTAGTTACAATAAGTAGCGGCTCCAGTTGAGAAAAACAAGCTATAACGGCTGGGGGACTCGACATGCTGACCACATGTTACACCAACACTGGCTGATGATCATCTACTTCTGTGATTGACACATGTGGATATTAGGCCAGCATCCGGCTGGTAGGCTAAGGGCCATCTAGGCCTGTCGCTACTACTACTACTAATAAGCGGCAATGTTCCAGCATTGCCCAGTGTGCCACGTTTGTGACCAGTTGCGGCTACCTGATGGCCAATACCTTTGTGGTTATCAGTTTGGAGTTTAACCATTTAACCGTCTGTGTTAGCGGCGTTAATGTGTCTAGCTTAGAGCCGATACAAATATGGTGAAATGAGGTCATCTCACCGGTGCAGGGCATCGTAAACTACGCGAACCTGGACAAGCAGAGAGTCCGAAAGCCAGCCGCGCAGAATGAGCCACGCTACTCCGGCTGTTGTACAGCACTCACTTCATTAGTTGGTCCTTCAAGTGTCTGGGATGGGAAATATGTTTCGGTGGACAGCACGTTGTTGTAGCATACGCCCTATATTGCGCACAATTGGATTTGAATGATTTGTTATTTTATGTAACATTTCTGTTACATTATTTTCAATTGATGTCGCAATATACGGCATTTGTGCTAGGTCGTGAAGCCTGGCCATTCTCGTATACATGGGTGCCGAATATATGATTTTTAGTACTTTGTTTTGAGTTACTTGCACTTTCTTTTTATGACACGCAGCGAGAATGCTCCATGCTTCACTTTCATACAACAACATGCTGCGGATCACAACTTTATAGAGAGTAAGTTTGATCCGTGTCGATAAGGTAGGTGACTTGAAAAATGGATATAAAAGCGCAATTGCGGCATTTGCTTTAGGCCTGTCGCGCCAGGAGGAGTCTGATTGGGCCTCTCGATGGTTTAGATTAGGCCTGTCCAACCTGCGGCCCTTGATCCCATCACATGAGGCCCGCAATATTTGCTCTATCACATCGCATTCGGCCTGCAGTAATATTTGTAAGTTATAGTCTAATATCATTTATGAAATAAGTAATTGTATTTGGTATAAGATAAACTTGAAAGATAAAGACTTTTTCTGTTTCCAACACATGTGTTTGCGGAAGTCCATCCTAATCATCCCCTTACTTAAAACATGGATGTGGTCTGGTCTGGTTTGTGGCAATGACCAGCATTGCCCAGTGTGCCGCTTCTTTGGGAACCAGTTGAGGTCACTTGGCGGCCAAATACCATTGTGTTCTTCAGTAAGGGTTTAGTTTCTTAGCCCTTGCGTGTCTCGCGGCTTAGTTGTCCAGCCGGAAATAATAATATAATAATAATAATAATAATAATAATAATAATAAATGTGCACTCAGGTTGAGCATTAGTGGTTGTTTAGTGTTTACTGTAGTCTGTAATAGTTTTTGTTCTTTTCTCACATGTTATGATGTGGTATTTCCTACATCTTTGTCGATACAACACACACCTGCATTCTTCGGTCGGCTCCTGGAACTTCTTGTTTATACACACCTTGTTATGAAATCCATGCACTGCGAGTCATGTTGTGACGTGTCTCTGGGGGTTGCACTCTCTGGTCCATCTGTCGTCCAGCATGGCAGTTGTGGTGTAGAAATCTATGTCTATTTCCTTCTTCTTCCTATTTCTGATGCTTATGAATTTCTGGTATGGTTCTGTGGATTGTAGATAGAATTGGGTTCTTATGTCCTCTATGAAGTAGGTCTCTCTCATGAGTTCCAGCCTGAAATACCGTAGCAGGTATGGATGATATGAGGATGGTTCCTCACCAGAGCAGGGTCATCATAACAACGTCGCCGGACAAGTAGAGAGTCCGAAAGCCGGCGGCTGGAGTGAGCCACACTACTCTAGCTGGAATCCAGCACACATATCATGGTGGTGGACCATCATCGGGGTCTCTGGTAAATATGTTTCGGTGAACAGCACGTCGCTGTAGCATACGCCCTATATTGCGAACTAATGGATTCTCATGATTGGTGATATCACGAAGCATATCATTGACTCTAAGTTCAATTGTATCAGCAACATAGGGCATCTGTGCCAGATTGTGAAGCGCTGTGATCCTCGTTCTTAGCTTAAAAAGGGGTAAAAAGTTTTTTCTTCACGTTATAGATTATTATTATTACTGTTTTTTTTTTTTTGGGAGGACGGTTGTAAGGACTCTAGTATAAAAAGAAAGTGCCACGTAGGCCTACGTTAAAAATGAGGTTTAATAAAAATGCATGTAAAGATAATTTGATGGCTCTGTAGTAAACTCTGTGTATTATATCTTGGCGAGAACCTTCATCTACTTCTGATGCGAGTGTGTGACGTCACACTGATTATTATTCAAGTCAAAAGGATGTAAGACGAGTGTTCTATTGTATATTGAGATTGTAGACTGTCGGAGAGTTATACAGTGTATTCATATTAATTAAAGCATATTTTAATAATAATAATAATAATAAATTATTGTTTATTTATTTATATATAGATTTTCATTATTTACATATATTTCTGTGCCTAAAGTTTTATTTTCCTTCTCCACTCATCACTATCCATCCACTCCATGTCCTCCAGTCCTCTTGTTCTTCATTTCAGTTCATATTTCTTGCATTCACGAGTTTCGAAGTCTTCCTTCCTTTCTTCTTCCAGGTTGATTCCATACCAATGTTTTTTAGGTATATTTTCTATTGCATTCTTCGTACATGCCCATAGCAATTTAATTGCTTATATCTTATACAATCTACTATTGAATATTCAATATTCATGTTTCTCTTATAACTATTTTTTTATTTTTATTTATTTATTTTTTTGTTTGCAATTTGGAACATCTTGCTGCTCTCCTCAAGGAATCGATTTCCATCGACGTAAGTTTTAGTTCTAAGTGTTGAATTTCCATGCTTAAGCTCCATATGTAACAGTACTTCTCACCATTGAACTATATATATATATATATATGTAACTTATTTTTTCTGATTATATGTCTGTTTAATGCGGCATCATTTACAATTGCTATTATTGCTCCACCTTTATTCATTCTTTTTTTTTGCATCATTTTCTAGTCTGTCCTGTTTATCAATTTTTACTCCAAATAATAATAATAATAATAATAATAATAATAATAATAATAATAACAATAAGAACAACAACAAAAACAACAACAAAAAAAACAAAAACAAAAAACAAAAACAAAAACAATAAGAACAACAACAAAAACAAACAACAAACAACAAAAACGAACAACAACAAACAACAAAAACGAACAACAAAAACAAGCAACAAAAACAACAAAAACAAACAACAAAAAACAAAAACAAACAACAAAACAACAATAATAATGTCTTTAAACTGGTAGAGTTAAGACCATACATAAGACTTATTTTCCACTCAACCAAAGAAAATATTACATACAGAAAAATATTACACAAGATCATAACGTAAGTATATATATATTTTTTTGGAAATTATCGACAATGCGATGGTTTTCCGTCCCCCTCAAGATATTCGCCGTCTCCAGTTGTAGCGGTCCTGAACATCCTCATCTGTACTAGTTCGCTCATACTTCTTCTCACAGCATCCATCTTACCTTCTTTAGGTCTTCTCGTTCTTCTTTTCCAATTTATTTTCCACTCCAAATTCTTCTTTGGGATTCTATCGGATGTCATCCTCTTGATATGTCCATAACATTTTAATCGTATCTCCTCATTTGTCAGTAATGCATTTCTTTCAACTTTCATATAAAAAAACGTTAAACTGAAAATATATAAAACTATTATTCTACCAGTTATATTGTATGGGTGCGAAACATGGACTCTTACTTTAAGGGAGGAAAGGAGATTACGAGTGTTTGAGAATAAGATTCTTAAGAGAAATGAACAGACAGGTGAATGGAGGGACTACATAACAGTGAACTACATGGTTTTTATAGGTAGCCAGATATAATAAGAACAGATAAGTCTCGTAGACTGCAATGGGAAGGACATGTGGCACGAAAGGGAAATAAAAGACGTGCATGGAAGCTTCTTGTAGGAAAACCAGAAGGAAAACGCCCAGTTGGTAGACCAAGAATGAGGTGGGAGAATAACATTAACTATGATTTGAGGGAAGTAGATTATACAGGGAATGATTGGAAAGCATTAGCTCAGGATAGGGATGTATAGAGGGCTTATTCCCGCGCGACCATGAACCTGCGGGTTCGATAGTGCCAGTGAGTTAGTTTAGTTGAGTTCTTAATCTTCGTAATTTCAACGTTTATAATTTCAATTATCAGTAAATGTTTATATAAATTAAACTAAAATTATGATGAAAGAAGTCAATACTATTAGGAAAGCAAACATATCAGAAACCATCAATTAATATACTCAAAGACCAATTACAAAATAAAGTGTTTTAAATTTATTTTTTGCGCGATACTTGCGTTTTGTCGTACTTACCAGCAATGGCGACCATTATTGAAAGTTCAACTTCCTACATTTCGGGGTTGCCAACCTAAATAACTATACTGTAATATTACATTTATACCCACGTGCGGGAAGTAAAACCACTGCCCTCTATGTATACTACATACAATGTAGCATATATACAAAACATCCAAAAGGTAGTTTTAATATAGGCCTACATCATACGAAACAAATCACTGCATTTTAAATGAACTGAACTTTATTTCAAACAATATGAAACAATAAATCCGTACTTGCGGCCATTTTATCAATAATTGTTCTCCTGTTGTTTCAACTAATAAACATTGCCCACCCTGTTAACGTTAGTCAATTGTTTATAATGAACGCAAATATTTCCAACAAAGATGTTATTATTATACTATTATTTATTATTTTGAAAACACCATGGCGCAAAAAAATAATGTACAACGCACGTTTGTGAAGTGTTTTACAGAATCTCGAAAATTAAAAACCGAGCGATAGTGGGATTTTTAAATATTTTTCCTCGATTCTGTAAAAACCACTTCCCAACCTCGCATCGTAATATACTATTAATGTCCGGCAGCCGTCGATTTTTTGTGACTATTTAACTCATGCCCCAAATGATAGTCTATGACGAATCACGTTACAATGATTTTTTATTTACAACCAATCACAGTCGTGTTTCGCCTAGAATTTACCAACTAAAGTTTATCATAATAAAAAAAAGCACCTCCTTTTTAATATTCTGAATAGGTCATAGCATTATATTGCAGTGACAGACTCACTAAGAAATACGGCTACCAGATTGTATATATATTGCATGAATGTCAACACATACCGCATGCGGGAGTTAATATAAAAACATTTGTAGCAATTGATTATACCACCAATAAAAGAAACCACTGTTTGCACTTTCTTAAATGTATTTTTTCCCAGAAAAATATAGTTGTCATATTTACATCACAGGACATCAGAAATGAATTAATATACAGTTTGATGTGTTTCATTTTTTCTCCACTAGAGTGCATTCTTACAACATTGCGTTCCTTTGGCAATAAATAATATGATCTGGTTGCAGTGACGAACAAAAGAAGTAAATGAAGCGTACCAATCGTTTCTTGTTTGTTTTCAAACATCGCCTTTTACATTAAATATATAAATATTTTAAGATAACTATATTTAAATAATGATTTGTGAGTAAACAGCTTAATTTTATTCGTTGAATAGTCCTAACAAATGCCACTCTTGATTTCCAAATTCTCTAGATAAATTCACTCCTCACTTCGTGAGTCGTGAATTTATGGATCATTTGGAAATCACTCGTGGCATTACTTATGATAAGGAGTTACACGAGTCTAGCGGTAGATACAGTGTAGGAATTAGAATAATCGGAGGTTCTGTGTTTGGGATGAGAAATAGGAGGTTCTTGTGTGATGGTGTACCCAAATTGTGATTGGAAGGCAGGAGATGGAAGCGAGAGGATAAGTAGAATGGTATAGCGCTATGTATAATTTTGGAAAGCTGAATAAGAGAATGCATTTTTCTACGATCAAGGAGAAGAAGCCAGCATCGTTCGCGGAAGTATTATGAAATATGCCCCAATTTAAGAATAGGCCTATTGAAAATATATTTGATACACATGTTATGAATATGTTGCAATTTATATGCAATTCCATTGTTAATGTCTGTCAATAAGATGTTGCAATAATCAAAATGCTGCATTACTAAAGTTTGCACTAGAATTATTTTGAGAACAGTCGGAAGAATCTATTTAAAGAGTGCATTATTTCAGGAGCAACGAAAGTGAAACTGATGCCATTGGTTGTAAAATGCGTAACATAGATGCTTCCACGAGGGTAATCATTTAGGCCCCTCCAGCGGTGCAATGGTGCGCTATAGTGGAGGTATCATTAACCTCTACGCCTGCATTCTACACCAGACCTGCGTTGACCTCTTTTGAAAATAGGTTACAAGCTGAGATTAAATATTCACTTGTTTTATTATCTAGTGCTGCTTCATGTTAAATAAATATATAATTCATTGGCACTATCGGACCCCTAGGTTCATGGCCGAGCGGATATAAGGTCTCCGTACATCCCTATCTTGAGCTAACGTTTTTTCAAACATCCCCTGTATAATATTCTTCTTTTTCTTCTACATAATGAAATTTGGTCTTATGATCTCTTTTTACATTAACTGTAGTTTCCTAATAGCTGAAGAATTCTATCTTTAGGCATTCTTTGATCATGTTCATACCATTCGTTTCTCATATTGTCAATTCTATTTGTAAAATCAAAAGAATTAAGTTTTTTTTCTTTTTTTAATGGATTTTTGGAGGCGATCGGCAAGAAGGGATAAGGTCAGAAACAGCACAATAAGGGAAATTATGCAAGTTGAAAAAAAAAAGCATATTAGGAAATATAGAAGAAACATGTTTAAAATGGTATGGACACCTCATAAGAATGGAAGAAGAGAGAATACCAAAGAAGATCCTTAATTGGAAAGCTAATGGAAGAAGTGGAAGAGGCAGATCTAGAGAACGATGGATGAAGTAAAGAGAAGTATTGAAGCTAGAGATTTGAGGGAAGAATATGCTTTAGACAGGAACCTCTGGCGACAAATTATTTTGGGTTGAAGGAAAAACACTGTACTGTGTGATATTCCTAAATAAAAAAAAAAGGATTTTTTCTAATATCTTCAGTTTTTTCTTCTTCTTCTTTAGGCTTATTTACTAGCCTGTTCTGGCTCCAAATTGTTGCTGTTTCCATCTTTTCTTTGGTCTTCCCAAACTTCTTCTTCCTTGTTGTGAATAGCTGTATGCTACTTTTGGTATTCTATTCTCAGTCATCCTTGCTAAGTGTTAATTTCAGTTTGTTCTGTATTTCACTACTGTTGCGTTTAATTCCTCTACGTTTAGCTGTTGTCTTATTTCTGTGTTATGTTTTTTGTCTGTTCTTTGATATCCTGCTATTGGCCTGAGGAATTTCTTTTCAGCAGCGTGTATTCTGGCAGATTGCTGTGTTGTCACTCCATTTTTTTTTCTGTCCGAAATTGTCACACCTGCTACTGAACGCAAGAACTTAATTTCTGTAGTTAATATTTTTTTTCTGTGTGAACGGTTAAGAGTCTAGTTCTCACTTGCATATGTTAAGGTAGGAACTGCCATGATTTTGTAAAATTTTAATTGTGTCCTTCTCAATGTTTTATTTTTCTATGTACGTTTATAGAGCCACAAATTCTGTAACATCTATTTAATTTAATATTAATGTCTTCCTTCTGGCAGTAAGACACATTACATCCCAAATAATTAATATTCCTGTACAATCTAGTTCCCTCAAATCATGGTTAGTGTTACTCTCGCACATCATTCTTTGCCTACCAGCTGGTTGTTTTCCCTCTGGTTTTCCTACAATGAACTTCCATTGCCCTCTTTTATTTCTTATTCGTGCCACATGTCCTCCCCATCACAGTCTACCAGACTTAATTGTTCTTATTATATCTGGTTTCCCATAAAAATCGCGTAGCTCATTGTTAAGTAGTCTTCTGCATTTACTTGTCTGTTCATCCCTCTTCGGTCCAAATGTTTTCCTCTATCTATCTTCGGGTTTTTACAGCTCCTGCCGTCTTCCCGTGCCAAACTTCCAAAGCCTACGATCTTGGGCATCTTCAATGCTTAGCCTTCTTGCTTGCATTAATGTCTTCATTTTTTCCTTCCATGTTAACTTCGGTCTCCCTCTCTTCTTCCTTCTGGTCGGATGCCATTGATATAGTTGCTTTGGCCATCGCTCATCTTCCATTCTTAAAACATGTCCTAACCACTTTAATTCCTTCTCCTCAATTCTTTCAATTATGCTTTCTTCTGCTTCCATTATATTTCTAATTTCCTTATATCTGACATGTTCTAATTTTTACTTTCTGGCACTTCTGCGTAAATAATCCATTTCTAGAGCTATTAGTCTATTCTTATATTACTTATTGATTGTCGATACCTCACTTCCATACATTGCAACAGATTCCACCAAAGTTTTACCAATAGGCCTATATTTTTTTGTGTCTTTCCAAATATGCTTATCCCACCATATGGAATTTAACTTAATTCAATTCTATGTTTTATATTCTCTTTTGCCTACAACCTTCAATGTTATCCATAATTATTCCCAAATATTTTGCCAAATATTTTCCTAAGAACTTTATTCTCAAATACTCGAAATATTTTCTGCTCCCTTAAAGAGTCTATGATTCGCATCATTAACAGTTTTACATATTTTAAGGCAGTATTTTAAAGATAAATTAAATAGATTTTAATAAAAACAAAATGAAATCTGCCTGTATGAATAATTCATGGAGTAATGTATTATTAATATATAGGGATTAAATAGGGTATCAAATTACTGGGCACGTTGTAGAAAACGTATTAATATTCCAGGAGACTCTGGCAAACTAGATCTACTTTTCATTTACAAATGACGGCGCTATAAGTATCCCATATTTAATAGTTACTTACTGCTAATAAACTGAATGATATAATGCCACTCTTACATCAAAAAGTATAGTCTTTTCCAAATGCCTACTTACTTATTGGCTTTTATGGGTCTTTGAGTCTAGCCATAATATGTCTCTTGTCAGATGTTTCTGAACAAAGTTAATTTTATCATCGCACACCATACATGAATATTAGGCCAATGTTGACTTGTTTCAGTCTCAACTAAACAGAGTTTTTAAAGTCGTTTTTATGGATGTTCAGGTCGTCATCCTCGCGTTCGATACCGAAAGTACTACATAAGGGATCCTAAAACAGTTATTCTCCCAGTTATATTAGTCGGCCGCGTGGGACTAGTCGCGGGTTCAAACTCGGCCGGGGTCGATGGATTTTTTTAGGATGGAAAAATCCAAGGAGGTAGTCCTCCGGGAGGGACTTTAAACCGTGGGTCCCGAGTCTGAAGATTTTCAGGCTCGTAAAAATCCTTAAGCCTGAATGAAAAGGCCTCTAAGCAAAATTTACCGAATTTTCCCGTCCTAGTACTACCTTGGTTTCCTAGATGTCAGTATGAGGCGGAACGCTGACCACGGACCACTCAAAATGACATCTATACGAAAACAAGTGTAACTAAATTAGTATGGTTCAAATTCTTCCCTGTAGGGGGAGAGCGCCTAAATCTCTGTAAAGGGAAAACATAGGCTTACAGAAAAAAAAATATAGGCCTATATATCTTATAGAATGATAAAAGTCTCTGTAATGCATAATACTGCAGCATGCGTTTGCATAATTGACCCTATATTTAATTTCTTTCTGTACCTCATTCCTGATTGTAATTATTGATTGCAAAATATTTTAATTCAGTCACTTCTTCAAAATTTCCCTCATTTGTCATTAACTCTTCTTTATACGATTATAATGAATTTCTACGTGTGGTGATATTTTAGTTTCATTAACGTTTACTTCCAGTTCCAATAACTTAGTGTTACCCAATAGAGTGTGCATCTTGGCCCGTAGTATCTCTCCGCTATATCCTAATAATATATTTCAGGATATAGCCTACTAACAACTTATTAATACCATTGAGTTGTAGGCCTTCTTTATTATCTAAAGATTTAATGGCATATTCTAGTGCAAAATTGAATAGTAGAGGAGATAGTACTTCTCCTCGCTTTAACCCATTGTGAATTTCACACAATATTAATAGGCCTATATCTAAAAGAAAATGACAAAAATATATAAAAAATGAAATGGTATAGACTACGTATATTTGCATCCTGTTGTGCGTTAGTTCAGTTACCTTTGAAAGCATCCTCTTGGATGCACGGAAACTAGCTTAAGCACGTAAGTCAGAAATAAAACTTGAATAAATTAAATAAAAACAGATAAGATCATATCTTAAAATATAACATCTACGTGTCCCAGAATAAAAATCATCCAAAATTAAAAAGGTCAGGAACAGTTCAAATTATAATGCACACTAATATGACATCTAGGTCAAAGGATACATTCTTTTTCTTTTCTTCTTCTTCTTCGTCCCGCGCCGCAGCCGAGTGGTTAAGGCAAGAAGCCTTGGCGCAGAGCTGGTTCGAGTCCACATGGGGGAAGACATTTTCTCATGGAATTTCGGCCTGTATGGGACCGGAGCCCACCCAGCATTGTGAGGCATTTGGGTAGCTACAATAAGTAGCAACTCGAGGTTGAGAAGACCAGCTATAACTGGGGGGATCCGATATCCTGACAATGGGCTAGATGATCGTCTACCTCTGTGATTAACACATGTGGATGTGAGGCCAGCAGCCGGCTGGTAGTCCAAGGGCCTTCTAGGCCTGTCGCGCTTGGAGTATTTTCTTCTTTCGCTTCTTCTCGTATATGTTAGTTCTAAGATTTGCAAATTAAAACTCGGATGGTGTGGGTGCATTTTAAGGACCAAAATATCCTGAGGATGACTTTCTTTCGAAGGATAATAAAACCGTCTACATTTACAATATTGGGCCTTAGCCTCTCCTTTGTTAGGAGTTGGTAGATCAAGTTCATTCAGTTACTCTTATTTCCCTAAAGATGCCAAAAATGGTACGCGGTCAACATACCGTCCCAATGAGACATGTAGTACGCAACTAAGGATGAAGGAGATGGGTACATTATCCTAGAGGCATATTTATTCAGGCTTAATATTCTAGTTATTCTATTTATAGTGTTCTGCACTAGGGCAGGTCTTTCATTGCAATCATAGAATTTCGTGCTATTTTTTTGCAGTTTTACTATGGAATTGGAGGTGTGTTAGTTTGCCGTTGTTTTCCACATCGGTGAAGGATGGTGATGATGATGATGATGATGATGATGATGATGATGGCCAGATGATGTTCCGGTACCTTTTGGGCCTTAAAGTTACCTGACATTCGTGTTACGGGTGAGGAAAAACGCCGGAAAAACCTCACCCAGGAAGGTAGTCCCTACCGGTAAACACACCCGGGCCTGCTGCGTGACTAGGCAGCACGCTATCTCGAGACAACAGTGGTGAGCAATCTAGTTATACAGTAAAAACCTGTCTTATCCGGAACCTTTTTAAGAAGGAAACCTGTAAAGACGGAAAAAATCTCCAGAACGGTACGATTTTATATGTAAAATCGTTCTGTATAAGCCGGAAACATTCATAACGCGGAAACGGATTTTTTAAATACCAATAGTTAATTTTTAGCTCAGTAAGACGGAAAATTACTGTTAAGCAGTTCTAATTACATTACTAATGACCACACGTGAAAATTCTGCCGGATTTGTAACAGTGACCTATGGATTACTGAAATTATATACCACTACAGTCCATCGCTCTACCAACTGAGCTACTAGAGGATATAATATTAATTTCTTACAACGATGGACTAAAAAGTCGATAAGTCCGCACCTATTATATATTATTTATGAAATTATTGTATTGTCATTGGTCCTTTACAAGTATACATCCAAGTTTCAAGTCGATCCAATGTTTTTAAGTGGGTGAAAATCGTGTTGAAAGATTCCGATACAGGTCAAGCTAATATAACTACTGCTCTATATCGCTTTACCTTCTTATGTTGCCATTGTATTGCGGGGATACCCTTGCTTATGTGTGACAGCGGGTAATCCCTCGCTTTTCCTTGCCTGCTTACGTAACCTGCGAGGGAGTTTGGAAACTCTTCAGTCCTCCTGTAGTTGAGTTCCTTCTCATTTTTGTGTAATCAAGTTATTTTGTATTGTCGTGTAAACTGTACATACACTATTTTGTCTGTATTTCAGTTCAATACGTTATGTATTTAAAGTGTGCATGTTAAACCCTTACACCGAGTGAGAAAATTGAAGTTTGTAATTTGGGAAACCTTTATAAGAAGGAAAACTGCCAAGACGGAAATATATTTAAGTAACCGTTATGTTCCTTCATAGACAGAGACATAAGGACTGTCCAATTAAGGCCTCTGCACAGAGAAATGCAAATTTGCTAAAATGTGCAAATTGCGGGGCGAATGGACATCCAGCATCCTATCGCGGCTGCCCTGTTTTCCAGGCGGCGCTGGAGAATTATAATAGGGCAGCCCAACCCAAACCAAATATATCTCAACCTAGGACTTTCACTTCGGTGAAAGCCCAACCCAATGTATCCTTCTCTCAATCCTTAAAGAAAGGCATCTCTTCCCAAAACAAAACGGTGAACAGCAATGTTCAAGGTCAGGGCCAGCAATTGCCAACATTACAACTAGGGCAGCAGGTTGAGGAATATATCCAGGGTCTTCGGCCATTATTGGCTGAATTACCCTCTCCTATGGAGAGATTCCTCTTCTTGCACAGGATATTTAACCTGTACAATATAGGTTAAAGTTAAAGAGAACTAATAAATAGATTGTGCGAGTTGCTCGCATAGAATGTGATAGAGAGTTGTACTAACTAGTGCAACTTAATATCAATATACTATCGGTCTTACTAATAAAAATCTCTTATATTGGCTTTCAGCAGTTGTTTAGTTATACAATGTATAAGCCTTATGTAGATAATGTATAATTTCCTTACTAATAAACGTTGTGCAGGAGCTATATAACAATACAACAGTTATACACAATACGTCACATATTCGTCATCACTATGACGTCAGAACATATTACGCGCACTTTGTAACAGAAAGAAAACGACATCAACTAGTGATTAATTGTGTAAGAAATGATTATGGATAAGAATAGAGAGAGATTCCCTAATTGGGGAGGTAACGAAAAAATAAGTGTGTTTTAGTTTATATACATTTTCCTTCAAGCTACGTCAAATATATTGTAGAATTAGTTTCACAGATAATGTGCTGCCATCTAACGTCAAGAATTTCGAACAATTCTTGGAAGCTAATAAGTTTTTCCCATTACTTATGAATTATATGCAGTATTTTAAGATGCGTTAGAAAACGTTCAGAATAGTACGAAATGTTACCGACAACAGAATAACGCTTTAAGCGAAAAAAAAAATTCGGATAGATCGGGAATCGAACCTACGACCTCACTGACCGTAGTCAGAAGCTCTAACCACAAGACTATCAAGCTAACATACAACGTGCTCCAATAATAGTACCTCTATAATGAAATACATTTTTATATCGGTGTGTGTGTTACGTATTAATAATGCAAGAACGTCTTGTTAAAATAATATTATCAAGAATTTAAACTACATTCAGGTTAATCTTGTCTACAGCAACTATTGTAGAAACATATTCTTTTGTGAATCAACGTTCAACTTTAAAATATTATTAGGCCTAATCGAGAATGAGTGTAACAAAAGGCATTTTATGTCTTTATTTTCCTACCCAGAGCTTTATAAATATTATTTATGTCCTGTCATCAAACAGTCGTTAAAGTGTTGCATTTTGCATTAAATTTAAGGAAATATTCATCAATATCATAAGAAAACAATCAGTTGATATGGAAGTCCGACATTTTGTCTAGTTATACAATCCTTAAACAAGGCTGGAGGCATGTATAACGATTCCCATGTAAAGTTGTACACCTCTTATACACTGAACAGCTAATACAGTGTTTATTAGTAAGAATTTTCAACTGTAATGTGTATAAACCTTGTATAAAAGTTATATATCGTTTATTAGTAAGAGGGAAGTGGATATATCCACAATCTATCACCCAGATACATAGACCAAAAAGAAACCATCTTATCATGATGGCTAGGATTAAATGAACCACAATCCTATAATGATAGCCACGAAGGAATTAACTGCCAAGACGCACCATGCGTATCAGTATGCAGAGCCTTGGACGGTGCCATGTCACCGTCACAAAATAGTAGTAGTAGTAGTAGTTCATAGACAGGTCTTACTGTAAAATGGATAGAGATTAGGCAGTCAAGGAGGACGGACGAGAAGTCGAGTCTGGTAGGATATATGCTCAAGGCAGGAGGCAGCCTTGTTTAGTTTTCCTCGCTCTATCGACTTGGAGTTGGAAATTGGGTAATGACAAAAAGTACGTAAATGAATCTTATATATAGTCCCCCACCAACACACCCCTCACTATGCTCTTTATAAACCATGTACAAAAGTTCTAAATTGGCTTTCAAAATATGAGGAACAGCAATACGAATCTCTATAGCGAGAGAAACAGAGGGAGGAAGCAGAAAATTTGTTATAGACACAGGGGGAAGGGGTGGTCGTAATTCTAGGATCATGATGAGATATAACGCATATATTTAAATAACGATAAAAACTATAATAATAATAATAATAATAATAATAATAATAATAATAATAATAATAATGATGATGATCATCATCATCATCATCATCCGGTATCATGGCAGTTGCCGCCGTCTCCCGGAAACCAAACGTCATTCCTCTCTGTCCATCCATTGTTCTTCCTCCAATCCTCTCATATTTATAGCTGCTTGTACCCCTCCTATCCAAGTTTTCTTCGGTCTTACTCTCTTCCTCCTTTCTATTGGGATCCATTCCATAACAATTGTAGGCAATCTTTGCTCTGGCATTCTTTTGACATGGCCATACCACTGTAATATGTTCTTTTCTATAATGTCTATGATGTCCGGCTCCTCTTGTACACCCATCCATCCATAGTATTCTGCCCGAAGGCAGTTCCTTCACTGCAATCATAGCATTTTCATGCTATGCTTGCAGCTTTACTAGGGAATTGTAGGTGTGGTAGCTTCCCGTTGCTTTCCACACCGGTGAAGGGTGATGATGATGATAATGATAAGGATGATGATGATGATGATGGCCATATGATTTCGGGGACCGTTTGGACCTTAAAGTTTTCCTGACATTTGTCTTACAGGCGAGGAAAAACCCCGATAAAAATCTCACCCAGAAAAAACTGTCCCGACCGGGGATCGAACCCGGGCCCGCTGCGTGACAAGGCAGCACGATACCTCGAGACCATAGCGGTGGACATAATAATAATAATAATAATAATAATAATAATAATAATAATAATAATAATAATAATAATAATAATAATAATAATAATAATAAACCAAACGCCATTCCTCTCTGCCCATCCATTGATCTTCCTCCAATCCTCTCATATTCATAGCTGCTTGTACCCCTCCTATCCAAGTTTTCTTCGGTCTTACTCTCTTCCTCCTTTCTATTGGGATCCATTCCATAACAATTGTAGGCAATCTTTGCTCTGGCATTCTTTTGACATGGCCATACCACTGTAATATGTTCTTTTCTATAATGTCTATGATGTCCGGCTCCTCTTGTTCACCCATCCATCCATAGTAATTCTGCCCCGAAGGCAGGTCCTTCACTGCAATCATAGCAATTGTCATGCTATGCTTGCAGCTTTACTAGGGAATTGTAGGTGTGGTAGGTTCCCGTTTCTTTCCACACCGGTGAAGGGTGATGATGATGATAATGATAAGGATGATGATGATGATGATGGCCATATGATTTCGGGGACCGTTTGGGCCTTCAATTTTTCCTGACATTTGTCTTACAGGTGAGGAAAAACTCCGATAAAAACCTCACCCAGAAAAACTGTCCCGACCGGGATCGAACCCGGGCCCGCTGCGTGACAAGGCAGCACGATACCTCGAGACCATAGCGGTGGACATAATAATAATAATAATAATAATAATAATAATAATAATAAACCAAACGCCATTCCTCTCTGTCCATCCATTGATCTTCCTCCAATCCTCTCATATTCATAGCTGCTTGTACCCCTCCTATCCAAGTTTTCTTCCGGTCTTACTCTCTTCCTCCTTTCTATTGGGATCCATTCCATAACAATTGTAGGCAATCTTTGCTCTGGCATTCTTTTGACATGGCCATACCACTGTAATATGTTCTTTTCTATAATGTCTATGATGTCCGCGGCTCCTCTTGTACACCCATAATTTCCCTTAATTATTCATTTTGTATATTATCCATTCTAGATTTTCCAGCTGATCTTCTTAAAACATCCATTTCTGTACAATAATAATAATAATAATAATAATAATAATAATAATAATAATAATAATAATAATAAATTCATCCATAGTAATTCTGCCCGAGGACAGGTCTTTCACTGCAACCATAGCATTTTCATGCTATGCTTTGCAGCTTTACTAGAGTATTGTAGGTGTGGTAACTTCCCGTTGCTTTCCACACTGGCGAAGGATGATGATGATGATGATGGCCATATGATTTCGGGGACCGTTAGTCTTACAGGTGAGGAAAAATCCCGATAAAAACCACACCCAGAAAAACTGTCCCGACCGGGGATCGAACCCGGGTCCACTGCGTGACAAGGCAGCACGCTACCTCGAGACCACAGCGGTGGACAATAATAATAGTAATAATAATAATAATAATAATAATAATAATAATGATAATGATGATGATGGTAAGAATGATAATAATGATGATAATGATAATAATAATAATGGTGGTGGTGGTGGTGGTGGTGGTGATGAAGATGATAATGATGATAATAATAAGAAAATTAGAGTGCGTGTTTGAGAGCGAACTAACCTACTACATTTTCTTACACGCTTAAAGGTAAATCCATTGTTCGACCAATGAAAATGCAGTCATACATCTGGTTTGTTTACATTACAACTGGAACTTAACTCGGAAGTTTAGTAAACAAAGAGAAACTGTATTGCAACATTTGAAGAGTGCAAATGAATTTAAATGGATTGGACGTGATTCAGTAAGCCGACAAAATACAGTTAGGATTAATGCGGAAAGAGTAAAACATAAAAAAAAACTATTTTTATCTACGAATGACGTAGTAGAAAAATGCGTGGTGCACTGAAGATACCGCCTCCATCGTTCAACAAACATATACTGTACTATATAGCATTCCAGAATTCATATTATACTCTCATGGATTACAGCAGCAATTTGATATTTAGCCTATAGTGTTTCGATGCTTTGGGAGAAGAGTCCAAGTTTTGCATTCCATATAATATAACTGGGAGATTTATAGTTTTATATTTTCAGTTTAACATTTTTTTGAGAGTAGTTAGGGCGACAAGAGTCCCTGTAATGCATAATTGCATGCATTTCCAGAATTGAGCCTATGTTTAATTTCATTGTCCATCTAATTCCGATTCCGATTGAGGGTCTTTCCACTTTTCAGCGGTTGCCCTTTTACCAGCCGGCTGCTGGCCCTTCACATCCACATGTGTCAATCACAGAGGTAGATGATCAACAGCCAGTGTAGGGGTGACATGTGGTTAGCAAGTCGAATCCCCCAGCCGTTATAGCTGGTTCCTCAAACTGGAACCGCTACTTATTTTAGCTACCCAATTGCCTCACGATGCTGGGTGGGCACCGGTCCCGTACTGGCCGCAATACCATGAGAAAATTTCTTCCCCCATGGAGACTCGAACCAGCGCAAGTCCCGTAGCTCTGCGCCAAGGCTTCCTACCTTAACCGCCCGGCTACGGCGCGGGACTCATCTAATTCCTATTTGTAATTATTGTTCCTAGGTATTTGAGTTCAGCCACTTGTTCAAAATTTCCCGCATTCGTCATTAACTATTTCCATTATGTATTTCTATGTAATATTAAGTAAGATTTGAGGAAAGTAGATTATACAGGGAATGATTGGAAAATATTAGCTCAGGATAGGGATGCATGGAGAGCTTAGGTCCGCGCAAGCATGAACCTACGGGTTCGATAGTGCCAGTTAGTTAATATATTTCTATGTGTGAACATCTTTTGGACCAAAGACAAATGTACAGATCGGCGAATGGAGAACACTACATAAAAATGAGCTACATGATCTTTAGAGGAAACCAGATATAATCCACAGCAATTCTGCCCGAAGGCAGGTCCTTCACTGCAATCATAGCATTTTCTTGCTATGCTTGCAGTTTTACTAGGAAATTGTAGGTGTGGTCTTCTTGTCTTGTTTTTGACGGTGACTTGCACCGTCCAGTGTGCTGCATACTGTTACCCAAGGGGATTAACTTGGCAGCAAATTCATTTGTGGCTATCAAGTAGTGGTTGTGGATTATATAACCTCAGCCTTACGTGACAATATATTTTACCTAACAGTGTAGGTGTGGTAGCTTCCCGTTGCTTTCCACACCGGTGACGGATGATGATGATAATAATGATAAGGATGATGATGATGTTGATTTCGGGGACTATTTGGAACTTAAAGTTTTCCTGACGTTTGTCTTACAGGTGATAAAAAAACCCGATAAAAACCTCACCAAGAAAAACTGCCCCGACTGGGGAGAACCCGGGCCCGCTGCGTGACAAGGCAGCACGCTACCTCGAGACCACAGCGGTGAACCAAACCAGATATAACAAAAATAATTAAGTCTCGCAGACTGCGATAGGCAGGCCATGTGACACGTAAGGGGAATTAAAGAGGGGCATGGAAGCTTATTGTATGAAAACCAGAGGAAAAACGCCCAGTTGGTTTTTTTATATAGGAGAAGAAAATAGGAATATAATAGTAGGAATAGTAGGGTTATTAATTATAGTTATCTTAGGGGGTTCCATATTAAGATGACTAATTTTTCCTAAGAATGAGGTGGGAGAATAACATTAATCGTGATTTGAAGGAAGTAGATTATACAGCGAATGATTGTAAAACATTAGGTCAGGATAGGGATGTATGGAAAGCTTATGTCAATGCTGTCATGAAACTACGGGTTCGATAGTGCCAGTGAGTTATTGTTTCGTTTACAGCTTAAGCAGACATGGGAGTAAATTTGTCTCTCATATTACCTTGCAATCTTTTTTATTTACAGAATGATTCAGAAATATGGCTAAACGTTTTGAACGCATTTTGTGACGAGAATATTATTATTAAGGGAAATATGATGTTATAATTGGAAAGGGAATCCTTCAAATTACAACAATAGAACAAAACAAAACAGATCACTGCTCACGTGCAGCTTGGCGGGTTGATTTTTGTGGGCTAGCGTCGAACGCCTCCACAATTCTCTTCGTTGTTTCTGCATCCGTGCTAACGCGAGGCCTTCCAGGAGGTTTGATTTTCTGCATCCTTCCCGTTTCCAGCAGTCGTTTATCCACTTTCCCACAGTCGACTGCTGCAATGCTACGTTAAACTCACGTGTTGCCCGTCTTGCGGCTTCACGATCATTAGCATATGTTATTGCCCATGCAGCAATTGTAATTTGCTGTTGCATATTCAACGCCATTTTGACTAACGACGTAAGTTCTACACTGTTTTGTTTTATACCATTGTTGTAATTTGAATAATTGCCTTTCCAACGGTAATTTCATATTTCCTGTAATGGTAATATTTTCATCACACAACGCGACCAAACGTGTAGCCTTATTTATGATTCACCCCGTACATTATTTATTAGAAGATTGCAAGTACCATCATTGCCACAATTAATGTACCACTTTGTATCTTTCAACAGTTGCTCAAACTGACGGCCACCAACTTGAATTCAAGCATTACATCAGCGTATAAGATTCGGCGCACCCTTGTGTGTTTCGAATCACATCATAGGCAGCTACAATCCTGACAACTAATTTCATGTCCGTATTCACTGGTGTCTCAAAGATATGTGACTTTAGATCCTTTAGGAAATAATCAAGGGGAGGTCAGGTCAAATCCTGCATAATTACTTCATATTTATCAGGCTCTTCCTTGCAGGAACTGAAGAATGTAAAATGTAAAGTGATACCCCTACAGGCCATATGAGACACTTGGGGCGATAGGAGGACAAGGCTCCCACTTTTTCTATACAATCGGCACTTGTGTCAGCCGGGTTGTACCCTGCATGACGACCTCCTTTACCCTCAGAACAAGCGTCTGTTACTCATTTTCGTTAAGAGCGTAAAGCTGAAGGTTTTGGTTCAAGTCCCGTCATAAGTGCACATTTTTTCTCTCTAGTAGCATGAACCAAAGTCTCAAATGGTTTGTCTGGAAGAATTAGTTCCCTTTTTTTGGTTGTTGTTGTTGTGGTAAGTTATATTATAACCATTGACCAGCGATATGGCCTTGTGGTCAGAGCTACTGACAACAGTTCATTTGGTCCCAGGTTCGATTCCCGGGCAGAATGTTTTCCTTAAAGGGTACCTATTCCTTTGGTTGCCCAAGATCTAGAATTTAGGTTAAGTTTAGGTTATGGACTCTCCTGGTGCTTCATTATAATTCATCACCCATCATATTATCGAGATAACATAACTGCGTCTTCCAGGTGCCCCAACCTAAGAAATTGATTACAATTTCGCCAATGCCAGGGGAGTCGACCTGGGATGGTCTAGTGGTTATGTTCCTTCCCTCTATTTCCGAGAGTCTCGGGTTCAAACTCGGCCGGGGTCGATGGATTTTGGATGAAAAACTTCTAGGGACATGTCCTCCTGGAGAGACTTTGAGTCATGGGTTCCAAGTCTGAAAATTTTCAGGTTCGTAAAAGAACCGTAAGCCTGAATAAAAGGGCCTATGTGTAAAATTTAACCCATCTTCATCCGTCCAAGTAATACCTTAGTTGTTACTATATGTCTCATTGAGGTGATGTGCTAACCACATGTCACTCATTGACACCTGTAAGTAAATAAGCTTAACTAAATTAGCTTGTTAAGTAACGTAACTCCCGATAGGGAGCCCCCGTATCCCCATGCGGGACGTGTGGGTTATATTCATATTACAACTAACTCCATGGCGCGACAGGCCTAGATGGCCCTTGACCTACCAGCCGGCTGCTGACCTCTTATCCACGTGTATTAATCACAGAGGTAGACAATGATCCAGCCAGTGACGTGGTCAGTATGTCGGGTTCCCCAGCCGTTATAGCTGGTCTTCTCAACCTGGAGCTGCTTATTGTAGCTAACCAAATGCTTCACGATGCTGGTCCCATACTGGCCGAAATTCCGTGAGAAAATGTCTTCCCCCATGGAGACTCGAACCAGCGCAAGTCCTGCAGCTCTGCGCCAAGGCTTCTTATCTTAACCACTCGACTATGGCGCGAGACAACACAAGGATCAGCTGCTAGAAGACGCCCAGTTAGTAGAATAAGTATGAGGTGGGAGAATAACTTTAACCATGATTTGAAGGAAGTAGAATATACAGGGGTTAAGGGAGGAAAGGAGATTACGAGTATATGAGAATAAAGTTTTTTGGAACATTTTTGGACCAAAGAGAGATGAACAGACAGGTGAATGGAGAAGACTACTTAACAGTGATCTAGACCTGCATAGTCTTTATATGTAGACAGATATAATAAGAACAGTTAAGTCTCATAGACTGCGATGGACAGGACATGTGGCACGAATGGGAAATGAAAGACATGCATGTAAGCTTCTTGTAGGAAAACCAGAGAGAAAACTCCCAGTTAGTAGACCAAGAATGAGATAGGAGAATAATATTAACCATGATTTGAGGGAAGTAGATTGTACAGGGGTGATTGTAAAAACATTAGGTCAGGATATGGATGTATGGAGAGCTTATGTCCTCGCGACCATGAACCTATGGGTTCGATAGTGCCAGTGAGTTAGTTTTATTGAACAGTAGAAGGTAATCATGTGGTACTATTATCATATGTTTTTTATGAATGACATCATTGTTTAGTTTGGACCAAGTTAGACAGAGGGGAGTAGCAGTCAGACAATGAGGGTTTAATTTGTAATCTGGAAGAAATAATTATGTTTATATACCAGAAGCAATTCTTTATAATTGAGCAGGAAGCCCAGCTGAGGAGTGTGAAAGTGGAGATAACAAGGCGGATATTGACGGATTAGGCAGCTTGCAGCTCTCTCTATCGCTTATGCATTCCGGAACGTGCTCGGCTTGTTTTCCATATATGGGCACACAAAGCAAAGCGGCTTCGCAAGATCAAAGCAGGCCGCGGAGGCTGGGCTATTTAAATTGCAGAACACCCCTGAGTTATAACATGACGGAGAGAGAGAGGGGAATCCAAGGGGAAATGAGAAGGAGGTGGCGCAGGAGGAGAGCGATTTTTTTATTTTGCTTCCTCATGTTAAAACATTGACCAGAATTAAATAGTTTCCCATCCTACTCCTATCTTTCTCCCTCTCTCTTTCTCTCTCCCTCATTCTCATCTCCTCTCGCCAGATACAAAACTTGAATCAAGAAGTGCAACGAGATGAAACGAAATGGGATGATAGGGGATACGATGTCCATCCGAAGAGATTAATGATGATAATAATAATAATAATAATAATAATAATAATAATAATAATAATAATAATAATAATAATAATAAACAACGACTAAAGCGACGAAAAATGATTCTGAATATAGGATGTTGGAATGTACAAGGTCTATCAAGTGTTATGTTGTATGGTGCAGATACCTGGACTTTTGGTAGACAGCAAGCAAAAAGAGATGGATTTTTGGCGAAGGGCATCAAGAAAATCAAGAAAGGAGAAAATTCGGAACCAGAAAATTAGAGAAATTATGAATGTTAAACATAATATTATAGAAGTAATAGCCAAAAGACCGAAGATTGAAATGGTATGGACATCAGAAGAGGATAGAAAATAATATAATCTTAAGAATGTTGCTGGGTTTGGAATGCTGAAGGTAAGAGGAGGACAGGGAACAGTGGATGGAAGAAAATGAGAAGAAACATGATTAGCAGAGACCTCAAAGAAGAAGACGCTGAGGATAGAAATTTGTAGCGGAGCAAAATATATTTGGGCTGAAGGATAACAACTGTAATGTAGAGAAAATCATCATCATCATAGTACATTCACGAATATAGGCCATTTGTTGACCTGTTTCGGCCTCAAGAGAAACACCATCCAAAAGTCTTTTGAGTGGACATCCTGGTCTTCTTCTTACTGCAGGTTGATATCTTAACATTTGTTTGGGTGTTCTGTGATCTTCCATTCGATGAACATGTTGCATCCATCTTGACTTATAATCAGAAATTTTGTTTTCTAAAGGTTCTATGTAGAGAAAATACTTAATAATAATAATAATAATAATAATAATAATAATAATAATAATAATAATAATAATAATAATAATAATAATAATAATAATAATAGTAGTAGTAGTAGTAGTAGTAGTAGTAGTAGTAGTAGTAGTAGTAGTAGTAGTAGTAGTAATAATAAAATAGGTGAAATTAAAAAAGGAGTTATAATTGACAGGGATTACTGATGTAGATATCATAAATAGATATATCTTTAAAATAAAGATGCACAAGTGGTAGGTTGACCAAGGGGACAAACCCAAGAAAAACTGGAACAACGTGGACAGAACAGAGAAAGAAAATCCATAGCCATAAAATGAGGGAAATATGGAGTAAAAGAAAACGCATCTAAGTACTTTGCATAGTCCTGCTTGGGCTCATTCGTAATAAAAAATGACAATGATAATGATGATGATGATAATAATAATAATAGTATTTTTTATATTGTAAGCCTATGTTTTCCCTTTACAGAGATTTAGGCGCTCTCCCCCTATAGGGAAGAATTTGAACCATATTAATTTAGTTACACTTGTTTTCGTATAGATGTCATTTTGAGTGGTACATGGTCAGCGTTCCGCCTCATACTGACATCTAGGAAACCAAGGTGTTAGTACTAGGACGGGGAAAATTCGGTGTTTAAATTTTGCTTTAGAGGCTTTTTCAATCAGGCCCTTTCTTAAGGATTTTTTACGAGCATGAAAAATCGTCAAGACTCGGATCCAAGGCTTTTAAAGTCCTTCCCGGAGGACTTGCTCCTTGGATTTTTCCGTCCTAAAAAATCATCGACCCCGGCCGGGTTTGAACCCGCGACCCGCGGGAACAGAGGCAAAGGAGCATAACTACTAGTCCACCGCGGCCGCCTAATAATAATAATAATAAAACTAATTAATAATAATAATTAATTATTATTAGTATTGTAGGGCCCTCGTGTCTTTTGAAACGAGACTTAGCCGTTCTCCGCCGAAAGGAGAGGATATTCAAAACATTATATATTTTAAATTACACTTATTTTGGGATTACAGGTCATTGAGTATCCCGGGGTGAGAGTTGTTCCGCCTAATAGTGACATCTAGGAAACAACCGGGTAGTAGTAAGGATGTGGTGAAAATGTAAAAATTATTCTTCGAGGCCTCGTTTTTTAACCAGGCTTAAGGATCTTTTACCGAGCCCTGAAGAAATCGAGGTTAGAGTGCTTTGCATGTCACGCAGCGGGCCCGGGTTTGATCCCGAGTCGGGGAAGCTTTTGGGGTGGTGAGGTTTTTACTCGGGCTGTTTCCTAACGATGGTAAGACAAATGTCAGGAAAAACTTGAAGGCCCGAAACGGTCCCGACCCGAAATCATCTGGCCATCATCCTTACAATACTGCGTTGAGTGGTAGACAAGGCCTTTTAGCACGTAACTCTGCCAGGGTAAAATAAAGCTATTAAAAAAAAAAAAAAGAAACTGATGGATGCAAGAAATAGGAACTGGAATGATAATAAGAGGACTAGAATGGATGGATTAGAGAAGAAAAATAGAACTTTAGGCGCAGAAAGATATGCAAACATTGAAAATTTATATATAAATAAATAAATAATGAAAATTGGCATTATAATATGCGTGATAATCCTGGAAGGGAATTATCTTTAGATAAAAAATTATGACAATTCTGGAAATGCATGCTATTATGCATCCCAACTCCTTTCAAAAAAATGTTAAATTGAAAATATATAAAACAATTATTCTCCCAGTTATATTACGGTATATGGATGCGAAACATGGACTCTTACTTTAAGGGAGGAAGGAAGATCACCAATATTTGAGAATAACGTTCTTAGGACAATTTTTGGGTCAAAAGAGCTGAACAGACATTTGAATGGAGAAAACTACTAGAAAAGTAAGGTACATGATATGTGTAGGAAGCCAGATATAATAAGAACAGTTGAGTATCGTAGACTGCGATGAGTAGGACATATGGCACGTATGGGGGATGAAAGTGGTGCATGATGCTTCTTGTAGGAAACCCAGAGGGAAAACGCCCAGTTGGTAGACCAAGAATGATGTGGGAGAATAACATCTATGATTTGAGGGAAGTAGATTATACAGGTATTATTAGAAAACATTAGTTCAGGATAGAGATGTATGGAGAGCTTATGTCAGCGTGGTCATGAACCTATGGGTTCGATAGATCCAGTGACTTAGTTAGTTAATTAGTTACAAAAATAATAAATTATTATCATGATCGATGGAGTTTTCATCTAAATTGGAAGTGGTAACTGAATGCACTTCCCTCTGTAAGTAAAGATTCCACAAATTCATAATGTTGGGTAAGGCTTAGATATCCAAATAGGACGTTAAACCCAGGAATAAATAACGAAACTACCTCCCATTACGTTAGCATGTTCAAAAGCATAAGAGATAATTGCTTGACGTCGTCGTATCCTGTGTACATATACAAGTCAACAAGAATTCCCGAAACCAGAGAATCAAGTTTTCCCATAATTCCTGTGACAGAGATAATATAAACATGTAATCATGTCTGGTAAATATAAACGTAGTTTTTATTGCCAATTCTCTAATCGGCTGGACGTTTTATGCAGGAATTCCAAGTGGATTTTTATTATAGCTGCGCTTTACTATATAATAACACTGGTCAACATGATTTTGTCCCATGAGTACCAATAGTTGTACTTAATGCAGTTTTTTATCGTGTTTTCAAATATGTATTCTTAATTTTTGTCTATCACCCAAGGTTTTTTAATTCAATTTCAATTAATGGATTTAAATAATGATTTTCTGCCTAACAAATATTAAAGGGATTATGTCAAAATCAAAACATAAGTGGTGTACCCTGACTTGCAATCTGCAACGAGACTAGTTCCTCACTGCGAAGAATTGCCCAAACCAAAGCCTCCAGAACATGTGACATTAGATGAAGAGAGCTCAGATTCTGATGGAAGTAAGGAAGAAGAAGAAATTGATTTTGGTGATACAACTTTTGACAAGCTGTTCATCTTAGCCTCATTTATTGGCTCAAGAAGATCTTAACGATCTCATACGAGATCTAAAGTTATCCAAAAACTAGTCTGAAATGCTTGGTTCCCTGCTAATATGATGGAATTTTCTTCAAACCTTGCGCGATGGAGAAAACCCAATTCTTATTTGAATTCAGGAGAAAAAACACTATCAGAATCACATATTTTTCTTTCTGAGGCAAAAAAATTGTTTTTTGTTGCTCAGTGTAATTATTACATACCGTATTTTCTCCCAAAAAGAATCGCTGACAAACTTTCCATTGCTAATCTTTTTATTTTTATTTTTTGCAAATGCCCAAGGTTGTCTTTCGACATTCCTGGTTTCTCTCCTGGCATGGCGGACTTGTAACCCACTTCTGAGCTTGGGGCGCCTGGAAGCGGGATTAGGTTGCCCCGATGATATGATGGGTGATGATGATAGTGGTGCGCCAGGAGAGCCCCTAATCCTGAGCTTAATCTAAGATGAATGTGAATGATGATGATTGCGATGGCCATATGATTTCGGGGATCGTTTGGGTCTTAATAAAGTTTTCCTGACAAAAAACCCCGATAAGAACCTCACCCAGAAAAACTGTCCCGACCGGGGATCCAACCCGGGCCCGCTGCGTGACAAGGCAGCACGCTACCTCCAGACCACAGCGGTAGACTCCATTACTTAATCTAAATTATAGTAATATATTAATTAAGTACTTAGGAAAATTTTTGGACCAAAGAGAGATGAACAGACAGGTGAATGGAGAAGACTACATTACAATTAACTACATGGTCTTTATAGGAAGCCAGATATAATAAGAACAGTTAAGTCTCGTAGACTGCGATGGGCAG
>JASPKZ010005147.1:0-10042 GCA_030220185.1 Diploptera punctata
GGGGACTATTTGACCTCCGGAAATTTTTACCCCAGTAGAACCCATGTCCGCCTTGCTTGACGGTTTGTATTTTAACACGGTGAAAGATCGTCACTTTTCGACCAAGGCGGGGAATTATATTGTAACATAATCAAAACATTAAACAAAATTAAAATTAAAAGCTAATATTATATATATATACTTTATTATAATATATATATAGGCTATATATATATATATTTTTAAATAAACTGTCGTAAAATACAGTAATCTAATCGAAAAAATAAAATTAATCAACTTTTTTTTTAATTTTATTGCTTAAAGACAACTATCATAATGATATTTATATCGAAGTGGAATTCAAGCAAGTGAAATGATAATTTTGAGGTATTGTATTGTATTGTAAGCCTATGTTTTTCCCTTCACAAGAGATTTAGGAGGCGCTCTCCCCCTACAGGGAAAGAATTTGAACCATACTAATTTAGTTACACTTGTTTTCGTATAGATGTCATATTGAGTTGGTATGTGGGTCAGCGTTCCGCCTCATACTGACATCTAGGAAACCAAGGTAAGGACGGGAAAATTCGGTAAATTTTGCTTAGACGCCCCTTTACATTCAGGCTTAAGGAGATTTTTTCGAGCCTGAAATAAATCTTCAGACTCGGGACCCACGGCTTAAAGTCCCTCCCGGAGGACTTGCTCCTTGGATTTTTCCGTCCTAAAAAATACGGCCGGGTTTGCAAACCCCACGACCCTTGGGACCGGAAGGCAAGGAGCATAACCACTAGTCCACCGCGGCCGACAAATTTTGAGGTACATTGGGAAAAGACTAAACACGAAATTCAAATTATAAAATTAAATTATAAATTTGTTTACCGTAATAGGCCTGTCTCCTCAACTTTGTAAAGTATTAATTATTTGCAGGCGTTTTGGGACTGGTCCCCGTCATCAGCAGAATGAGCAGGAGACAGGTCTGTGTCTACTGTAATCTAAATGCAATAAAATCAGAATTAACTTATTAAAGATTCAGTGGAAGCACAAAAATTTAAATAAGGAATATAGAAAATGAGGAGTAACAATAGTTCGCACATCTAAAATGATGGAGGAGCGAAATAATCCCGAAGAAAGATATGGGAAGTTCACATGAAAGGTAAAAAAAAACTTAGGGATAAGCCAGAACCAGATAAATGGATCTTGAAAACTCTGTGACGGTGGAACTGTATAATTCAAGTGAATTCCTCCAGCAAGTCGAATTTAAGGTCTGAGTTTGCTGGTTTATGGAATATAGGTTATATTTCTGTTGTTGGGAGCCGAAGGAGCAGTATATGGTCTCGGGAGTGTACCTTGCTGGTGGGTGCACACTAGTGTTACCAACTTGTTGAACTTTTATGAAATAGAATATTTCCTGTGCAATGAATGAGTGAACTTTTACTTAAAACCACTTGAAAAAGGCCTTCATTTCCACTGAGCTTCAAGAAAAAGTCACCCCCAAATATATTTATATATCCATATTTAATATTGATTTGGGGTGACCTTTTCTTGAAGCTCAGTGAAATGAAGGACTTTTTCTATGGTTTTAAGTAAAAGTTCACCCATTCATTGCACAGGAAATATTTTACATCCATTCATCGGGTTATAACTTTTTGGACTGTTTGTTGAAATAAATATTTCCTGTACAATAATTGGGTACAATAAAACCCGAGAAATGTCATTTATTCCTGTCCAGCTCAATGTATCACGTCCTCGTCGTGGCTCCTGGTCAATGTTAAGAAGTTCAGGGGCGAAAAAAGCGAGTTCCTGACGCTTACAAATTGGGACATACCAGCTAAGGGAGAAAACCCCAACAGAAAACCATCGACCCGCAGGATTGCTGGAGTTTTGAGCGTGGGATTGAGATCCCCACCCCCCGTAAAAACAAATAGGCCTACGCTCAGAAAACCAACATAAGCTACTTCGGAATGATGGTCTACAACACACCAACTGAAGCAAAGGAAAATTAACTTACGAGTTTGGCACGTGGAGGGCGAGTTGGAAAGACCGAAAAAAGATGGGAGGAATGGTATTAAGGAAGATGCTGCAAACCTACTTAAGTGTTGCAACTGGAGGCTTGCCCGTGCAAAATAGAAATGATTGAAGGCAGAAGCTGAAGGGAAGCTAAAGCTCGAATTTGAGCCAATCAGCTATTGGAAGATATTTCTTTTTGTTAATTAAATCGTATGTATCCAGTTATGATGCGAGAAAACAAACATATTTCCGCTAAGGCGAATAGTAAAATAAAGCTTTTAGGTAAAACCCCACTCTTAATTCTTAGAGAATGATCCTCTCATTTTATTTCAATGGCATATATGTGTGTTTCATTGCGAAAAAAATTGCGGAGGCTAAGAACTATTTTTAAATTTTGGTTTGAGATGAACCTCCATATAAATAGTCCCGACTTTTCTGGTTAACGAAACTGGACCTTACATTATTTAATTGATTGCTATATGAGTTAGCTTTCCAAAAAAAAAAAAAAAAAAAACTTGCTGTCGCTAGTGCATACGGAGTTACATAGGCTCTTTATCGTTAGTAATGTCACGAGTGATTTCCAAATCATCGATAAATTCACGAGTGACGAAGTGAGGAGTGAATTTATCTAGAGGATTTGGAAATGAAGAGTGGCATTTGTTAGGACTATTTAACGAATAAAAATTAAGCTGTTTACTCTCAAATCATTATTAAAATATAGTTACCGGTACTTTAAAATATTTATATATTTAATGTAAACGGCGATATTTAAACAAATCAGAAATATGTGCTTATATTTTCATTTGTTTATTCACTGCAACTTGATCATATTATTTAATGCCAAATAATAGGGTCGCAATATTATAAGAAATTAAACATCAACCAGTATATTATAACCAACATTATAGGTTATTGATTTATTTTTTTAGTAAAGAACTCAGTACCGTAAAAGATTATTTGAAAAACACATTTATAGAAGACACAGTTATCAAATGTGTAGTTCGAAGGAATCTGTTTATTATTTGCTATATGCAATGTGTTTGCTGGAGAGTCAGTCACTGTAAAATAATGCTCTGACCTGTTCAGAACATTAAAAGGAGGAGCTCTTTATTATCATCACAAAAGCAGGAGCTGGTAAAGCTAATTCGATAAAGAGCTAGGTGGAAACACGATTGTCATTGGTTGTAAAACAAAATTCATTGAAACGTGATTGTCATTGACTCCCATTTGGAGCACGAGTTAAATGGTCCATATAGTCTAATGTATGTAGCCTATTTAGTCATGGTTATTTCGGTGTCCACTAAATAGGATCAATTAAGAAAATTCAAAAATATTTTTATGAGAACAACCTCAACAGTTACATTCTTTCGCAATTCGCTAAAACAAATGTTATAATAATTAGGGAGCTGTTTCCTATGACGTCATATTTTTTAAAACCTAATTCTGATTTACGAGTAAGTACTGTAAAAAAGATGTACTGTAGGCCTACATAGAGATGATTATATGTCTTAAAAGTGATAGGTCTATTTCCCTTGTTTTAGATTTTTGATCATGTTATTCTAGTTTCTGTAATAAAGTAATATTTTAGGCCTATCTCGAATATTTCAATAAGTCGTCAGCCAAGTTTAAATAACTAATATAATGTATGTAAGTCGCAAGTTACATGGCCACAGAATATAAGCAACTGACGTGGTATGGGCACGTACATTACCTGAAGTATATTCGAATAGTGTACGCCTGGAAAAAGAGAGAAAGGAGGATTGGATATTAATGGATTCAGGAGGAAGAACAGGAATGGCTGGAAGAGGATAGACTAGGCCCGGCCACTAGATACTCCGTGTGAGCGCGCCTCTCTTTGTGTACAGTTTACGATCCCTTAGTTTCATACATTAACGACGTGAAGTCTGATCAGTGGGGTACAATGCATTTTACGTCACCAGCACATTTCTACTACAGAATACGCATTTTGAAAGACATAGAACTGAACTGGTTTGTACTGCCGCTTATCTGGAGCCAGTGCGGCAATGATTGTGTGAGCGCATCAGCGCTCTGAGAGTAAGTAAGCCACACCCCTGGACTACACAATATGGAATGGTTGTATAGGGACGAGTGAAGAAAAAAAAAATAAAACTTTAGTCCCAGAAAGAAGTGTAAACATTAGAAACATCAATATAAATAACAAATAGATTAATAAAACTGTGAAATGGCGGCTCCGAAAAGTCTAGAACGACTAAAGTAGTTATTGTCAATCACTAGTTCGACCTGATGAACTAGTGAGTACGTTCTCGTCTTCGGTTCTGAGGTTCTTAGGTTTAATCCGGCCGTTTCGATGGATTTTTTAAGAGCGTAAATATCCTGGGTTTGGATTCCTTCGAAAGAAAAGTAAAAGCGCAGAGTCCATGTCATAGATTTAGGTACATAAACGGATATCAAATCTGAAGTAAGATGCCTGTGAGTAAAATTTGTCGACAATTTCACGTCAAATTTTTAATTGTGACGCTAAAGATATGAATTATTAGCATCGTTAATTAAAATAATAAATCTCTCTGAACGGTAGATGATAGTACAGGGGTTATACAATTAGCGTGAATCAATCTCTCAACTTAGTTTCAGTTATATTGATTGAATTTTGCTGCTTCTTATACTTCGCTACCCAATTATCGTCATGAGAATGAGTGAACCCAGTTCCAGACATTACAATAAAATAATCTAGGTTAAGTTTTATAGCCCGAAATACGACGATAGGTCCCGATTTTCTGTCTCAAATCATGTCATATGGACGAATCGGAGTCAGGCCACATTTTCCTAGGGTTTATCTCTTTTTTTTTTCTAGCCAAAAAAGCCATTCTACTAAATTCCATACTCATCAATTTCGTTTCAATTCATGTGCTCCTGTGATAGCGTGACAATTCAGTCCAAACCGGTCGGCGTGCTAGCATCTCACAACATTCAATAACAGGAGCTTCGTCTCGTCCCTAGATCTGGCATTAGGTGGACATAAGTAGTACTGCCATAATGTAGCGGGGAATTGAATCAGGACCCCTGGGATGCTAGTTAGACACACGAATCGTTACATCACAGATGCGAATGTTCTATTAAGTTCTATTAATAACGTATAAAAGGTAAAGTGATCCCACTACAGGCCATAGAGGCCCTTCGGGTAGTAGGAGGTTAAGGTTCCCACTTTTTCTAGACAATCGGCACTTGATGTTCACCGGGTTTTCAGCCCTACGTGACGGTCGCCTTTACCACCAAAAAACGCCTGGCACACATTTCCGCGAGAAGCAGAGTCAACCCCATGATGCCACCAAAAGGTTTGGGTATGTTTAAAATCCTTACTCCCACCGGGACTCGAATCCTCAACCTTCCGGTTTGCAGTACACTGCCTTAACCACTACGCCACGGCGTCTCCCATTATTAACTTTTACTTGGCATACATATGCTACTTTTATTTGTCAAAAGTTAAAAATACAATTATAATAAAGCGAGATAGCATGATAAATTTCAAATATTTTTAGTGTAATTTCGGTAATAATGATTATATACATTCATTCAAAGTGTTCTACCCAAAAGCAGGTATTTCACTGCAAACTCAGCATTCTCTACTCTTTCCTTAACTCAGTTTTTCCTTTTGTGTCTGCATACAAACCATTTATTTTAATATTGTCTTTCATCTGATGTCTTTTTCTGCCTCTAACTTTCTTTCCCATGACCATTCCTTCCAGGACATCCGTCAGCAAGGCAGTTTCTTCTTAGCTAGTGGCCAATCCAATTTATTTTTCTCTTCTTTATGAGTTCCAGCATTGTTCTTCCTTTACCCACTCTGTCTAGCATATCTTTATTTTTAATTTTGTCTGTCCATTTATGCGTTCTATCCTTCTCCACATCCACATCTCAAAAACTTCTAGTCGCTTTTCTTCATTCCGTCGTAATATCCAGGTCTCTGCACCATACAATGCAACACTCAATATAAAGTACTTCACTAGCCTGTAGCGACTTGGTAGAACCACCAAGTGCTGCTTAAATTCATTGTGTACGTAGAGAGAGAGAAAGAGTACGAATACGAATACGTTACGGCTACCTCCCTTCCTGGATCGCGGGTACTGATACTGCTGTACTTAGTAAGGGTTCCAAACATTCAACGAAGTTTATTTACAACAAAACACGCCTGCCTCGGGCCCCTAGAAGGCGGCTATAACCATTCATCTTTCTTTTTCCCTCTTGAACATGCATATGAATAACAACCTGATTATCATTTGCAATGGACTGACCTAATTTCGTGTATGGGATAGAGAACAATGGCTATTCCTTTTAAATAAGAACAAGGGGCGTAACATAAAATATTGGTTTTTAATACAAAATAGTGTGGATTATTATAAAAAATAAAGTAATATAAATAACAGAACTATATCTTGGAACAATCAATCAAACCCCAATAATAAACAAACATAATAAGATAACGACATCCATTCCAACAATCACACTCATACGTCTCTAAGCAGAATCGGAAATCCTTCTTCCATGCTGACTTAGATTTAATTAAATCCAACCATTCTTCGGTTTTACAATCCACATGCTTATCTTCTGCATTACCATGCTAACTTCGCCCTTTGCATGGTACACCAGAGTAGGATTCCAACACTGAATCCACTCGTAAAGAACCCAAACGCCACTTGTTAGGCCGATCGACTGACTGCTCAAGTCCACTGATATTGCCCGACATATATCACAGGTTCGCCAATAGAAGGGATGTGCGACCAAGATGCGCAATGGAAAGGGTTAAAGAAGGAGGGGTAACCCCCACACGGAACACAGGACACATTGGCAGGCTTCACAAATGTTCGTAAGCGGGAAGGAGCACGAAGATGATAACTGAACCGCAAAAGGCACTTTCGGTTCAAGCCTTTTAACGTAATTCTTTGCCAAAGGTCCGCAGAAAATGTTTCTCTTTTTGTTGAAAAGCTTCTTTTGCCATTGCTATCCTCTGCCTTACTTCTTGACCACAGTTCCACGTTACTACTGATAGTACAAACCCAAGTATCTGAAGATCTCCACTTGCTCAATGGCCCTCATCTTTAATCCTCATGTTTATCTTCCTTGGTTTCCTTCCTATAATCATTTCCTATGTCTTATTTATATTTACCTTCACCCATAATCCTCGCACATTATATACAGGCCTTCATTTAAATATCCGCGTTAACTAAATTTTAACATGTCTAAATTTAAAATAAAAATAAAACAAACCGGTATGTTTAGAACCAGCAGATGGTAGTGGAATCATTAATTCTTAAATGACACTCGTATAGTAGTCTATACATCTTATTAATTTTATATTAGTTTAGGTATACAATATGTAATATTACTTACTTAACTCACTGGCACTATCAAACCCGTAGGTTCATGGCCGCGCGGACATAAGCTCTCCATACATCCCTATCCTGAGCAAATGCTTTCCAATCATCCCCTGTATAATCTACTTCCCTCAAATCATAGTTAATGTTATTCTCCCACCTCATTCTTTGACTACCAACTGGGCGTTTTTCCCTCTGGCTTTCTTACAAGAAGCTTCCATGCAAGACTTTCATTCCCCATACGTGCAACATGTCCTGCCCATCGCAGTCTACGAGACTTAACTGTTCTTATTATATCTGGATTCCTATAAAGACCATGTAGTTCATTGTTATGTAGTCTTCTCCATTCACCTGTCCTGTTCATCTCTCTTTGGTCCAAAATTTTCCTAAGTACTTTATTCTCAATACTTGTAATCTCCTTTCCGTCCTTAAAGAAGAGTCCATGTTTCTCACCCATATAATATAAACTGGTAGAATAATAAGTTTTTATTTAAATTTAAGTTATATTTCTCAAAGGGTTTAATAATTCCCTAAACAAGAGTTGCTAATCATACGGAGAACTGAGATTTAAATATGTAGGCCTGTAACACTCCTTAGCACTACAGGCCTAGAATGTCCTTGATCTATCGGCCTGTTGCTGGTTTCACATTCAAATATGTTAATAGCTTCAACTTGAAGCGGCTACTTATTGTATCTACCTAATTTCCTTACGATGCTTGGATGGGCACCTGTCACACACAGGCCGAAATAAGATTTGATTTCATCCCTTACGGGGACTCAAACTAGGTCCAGTCCCATAGCTCTGAACCAAAACATGACAAGATGCACGACTCAGAAATAGCCTAAATAAGCATAGATTATAAATTTATTTACAAAAAATAGAAAATTACAAATATATCAAACCATATTCAGAGCATTTTAACATATGGTGCTGAAGTCTGGCAAATTCCTACCAGGGAAATGAAAAGAATTTTAAGTACAGAAATTGATGTTTTAAGAAGATCAGCTGGAAAATCTAGAATGGATAGAATACGAAATAAAGAAATAAGGTAAATTATGGGTGTACAAGAGGACCGGATATCATAGACATTATAGAAAAAGAAAGATTGCAGTGGTATGGTCATGTCAAAAGAATGCCAGAGCAAAGATTGCCAAATGGAAAGGAGAAAGAGAGGAGACCGAAGAAAACTTGGATGGAAGGGGTACAACAGCTAGAATATCAGAGGAATGGAGGGAAGATCAAGGAGTGGATAGAGAGGAATGGCGTTGTTTCCGGAAGACGGCGGCAGCTGCCATTGATACGGATGATGATGGCCTTTTTATTATATATATATATATATATATATATTATATATATATATATGTTGTGTGTGTGTGTGTAAATAGATAAATCAATAAAAGTATGCCATATAAAGGATGTTAAAATGTCCCTATGGTATTTTATGCGGAAGATTACCGCGGTTGATCTCGATGTAGCGTGCTGCCATGTCTAGCAAGTGTGTCGGTTTTTTCCCCCCCTCACTTGTAAGACAAATATCAGGGAAGTTAAGGTCCAAACGGTCCCCGAACACCATCTGGCCATAATAATCATCATCATTCATATAAAACCATTAGATTAAGATTAGGATTAAGGATTTTCCTGCACACCATTATCATCACTTATCAAATGATCGAGGCAGCCCGTAACCTCACCTTCCAGGGGCCTCAACCTCAGAAGTAGGTTAAAATTAGCGCCCAATGCCAGGAGAGAACACTAGAAATGTCGAAAATGACAACCTGGGGCTAGAATAAAAAAAAAATAAAATCCCCCCCAAAAAAGTCACTTCTCTGACAATAGACAAGAAACATAGTGATGGGTTAGAAATCACTATATGACCACATGCAGTTAGTGTGACCATAATAACCTCAACTGAAAGGAAAATTTTCCAGTTTACGGTTATTTGAAAGACAAGACTATAGGTCCACAGTTCATTAGTGTTTAACTTTTGCATTTTACAGCACTGGATGTCCCTAAGAGAAATAGAGTTGAATAATGGCCTTTGCTGTCTCTTGAATTTTCACAGTTGAGTAATAACTCAGTTTGTCAATTCTTGCTTTTGAGTTCCTTAAGTAATGTGTTCTATTATTTGACCTTCCATAAAAATTTCAAAGGTGACTCCAAGAATCTCGAGTTCTAACGATTTGCGGCCATATTGTATTGAGGGGAACACAATGTGTCCCCCTTCTCTTTGCCATTCCCTTTGTATGCCATTGCTTGAAACGCCCTCTCTCTCTCTTTATTAGCCGACTAATTTATTTTCTCTCAATAGCCTCGTTTATTCTGTTTGGGAGTCACACTTTGAAAGGAAATTTATGACTTCAGCTTTAAGCTTGGGTGGGGGCGCTTTTGCATGCATCGCATAGTAGGAAAAAAATGCGAGCTACTTCCTTTTTTCAATCCAGTAGCTACACATGTGTTTGGAAAAATGGAATATAAAATTTCCAGTAGAAATTATAATTTCTTGGAAACTGTATATGTGAATACGTTTTCGTCCTTTTTATGCGAGTTTATGATGTGGTTATTTACAAATTCTTTTTACCTAAAGAGGACAAGTTAGGATTACAGCTAAACAAATAAGTACTGCCATTAAATTTATTGCTATATGCCTATAAAAATAATAAGAACATTAAGTCCTCATATCCAGTAAATTAAAAGCAATTCTATTTAA
>JASPKZ010005148.1:0-18053 GCA_030220185.1 Diploptera punctata
GAGAGACACACACAGAGACACATGCACAGACACAACAACACACACACACAAAGCCACACACTCACAAAGAGACACACATATAACACTATATACACACATACACACACATAATCACACACAAGCCACACACACAAGCACACACGAACAGAAGGACACACACAGAGACACATGCACAGAGACACACACACAGACACACACACAGACATACAGAGACACACATATACATATATACACACATACACATATACACACACATAGAGACCAAACACAGAATCGCACACAAGACTACACACACACAAACAAGCACCCACGAACAGAGAGACACACACAGAAGATACATGCCACAGGACACACACCACACAAAAGCCACACACTCCACACACAGAGACACACATATACATATATACACACACACACATATACCACACACATAGAGACAAACACAGAATCACACACAGCCACACACACAAGCACACACGAACAGAGAGACACACACAGAGACACAAGCACACAACCCAACACACAACAGAAGCATGCACAGAGACACACACACACAGAACACACACACACAGAGGCAAACACCCACACACGCGCGCGCACGCACATAGAGCAATACACAAATGCACCAACACAGACACACCACACAAGAGGCAAACACACACACCGCGCGCGCAGCACATAGAGCAATTACACAAATGCACACAACAAAGGCACACCACACACACAAAGACACCACACACAGAATCCACACACAGCCACACACACACAAGCACACACATACACACACAAACAGAGAGGACACACCACACAGAGACACATACACAGAGACAAACACACAAAACACACACAGAGAACACACCAGAGACAACACAGACACACACACCGCCCATAGATCACACACAAGACCCACACACACGCATATAGATCAACACACAAATGCACACGCACATAGATCAACACACAAATGCACACGCAAAGGCACACACACACACACACACACACACACACACACACACACACACACACACACACACACACACACACACACACACACACACACACACACACACACACACACACACACACACACACACACACACACACACACACACACACACACAGATACACGCACGTTCATACATAGACACACACAAACACACACACACACAGACACACACACACACCACACAGAGACACACACACACACCACACAGAGACACACACACACAGACACAGAACCACTGACAAACACCTAGAGACACATACACATACACAGACAGAGACATACACAGACACAGACGCGGAGCACCCACCCACACACACGCACACACACGCACGCACGCACGCACACACACTCAGACACACACACATCCAGTAGGCCTACTCTGGTAGCATATAATTTGTACAGTCCAGATAATGTCAGATATTTACGGACATCGTTTTGGTCCTAACATATTTATTATTATACCTAGTCGTTTTTAAATAATCAAATTTAAACCTGAAGTGTCCTCTTCAAAGTGATTTTTTAAAATTGTTTGAGTTGTAATCAGTGTTTATAAAATTTTCATTTTGTCACAACCGTTTCAATAGCAAATATCTAATGTAAAATTTCCTTCTGAGTTTTTCATTATCATCTTAATCTCCTGTATCTTTTAACTTAGGTAATAAATCCAAATTTACAGCTCAAACAAATTATATATTAAATAGCACGGCATTTGCTGTAAAGATCTATTGAAATTGTCAAATATCTATAAGTGGAATTGCTCACCTGCCGCCGACCGTGGCTACTGTAGCATATGGTTCCGCAAATTCGGCCGCCCAGTGCACAGTGATCCAAAGAGGCGGCAAAAATATATTCTTTTTTTACTTTTGGTTAGAGCGGAAAAATGTAAACAGGTTACTACAAAAGTAGATGAGGTAACAATCTGCCGAAGACATTAACATCCGCTCGACTTCCGCCACACTTTCAGACTTTCAATTTTCGAGAGTCATCAACACCATGGGTACAAGTAATAATGAGAACAAGAGGACTGGAGCTTATAGGGTTGTTATAAAAGCGCTTTAATATTTAGAGGGAAATTAATGGAATTAATTAGTTACTACAACTAATAATTATCATAAAGCAAATCTTTGGGTTTTAAAAGAAAATATTTTAAATTTGAGAAAGATATACATATATTTGAAATAACAATGGACACATTAGATGATATTTTGAAAAGTCAAAGCTAAATTAACTAATATGGTAAACTCCAGAACAATACTTTCACTCTCCTTTTAAAACGTTGGGAATATTATTGAAGTAAACAGATTGACATATATGTGGGAACGTTGGACATGATGGTCTGTGTGGGAGTGTGTTGGAAGGAGGCAGAACCATCATGTAAGTAGATCTCTATAAACATATATCTGTTTTAATACTTCCATAAAGTTTCAGTTTCAAAATTATGACGAATACCTAAATTATATATCAATATTCTTGCACGTAGCTTCCAAATTGAAGTTCTTTTTTTAAAATTAGGCGTAAATGTGAACTTTTAAACTTCTGAACTTATAAATTATTAAAATATTTCCAAGTATGATGTTTAAGGGAAAGAACAAAATTACAATTTGAAAAAAAGTCTAGTTAATTCTTAACACTGTTACTCATTCTCTCAAATTAACAGTTAGATTCCGGAATATGTCATGCATTTAAAATAGTTTGTAAATGCTCCTTACTTCCTAGGAATTAACTTAGCTCAAAAAATGTGTAATTATAAAAAAATCGTGTTATATCGTATGTAAACTTGATACATCAGTGGTTATACTAATAAAATGTTAAAAATCAGTAGTGACATTAATAATACTCCTGTCCTCTCATTATGAACCAGTAAAACCTGTACCGCGCCCGCAAAAAAAAAAAAAAAAATAGAGTTTATCCTATTTTAGTCTGATTTATAACTAATGATTTAGGTCCTTAGTATTAACCTAGGCCTCGCTACTTTAATAGTCAAAGAATCCCCCTAATTTCACTGTAAGCAAATATATAAAACCCCCGGAGAAGACTCCAAATTGCAACAGGGGCGGGAGGATAAAGACGAATGTACAAGGATAATACAACTTTAAGCACATGAAGACGTGTCAACATTAAAAATCTGTGAATAAATAAATTATAATAATTATTATCTCGCAAGTGTCTCGAAGTATCTCGCAAATAAGTTGTTTGTTGAAATCAGTTACTAACTAATATTTTGCACGTAACAACTAATTAAAAGTCCTCGCATCAATTATGCAGAGTCAGATATTCGTATAGCCTACACGTATAATTTGTTATCTTACGCTAGCAGATACATTTGTTAGCCAAATAATGACTTCTAGATTGTGGATCACTGTGCAGTGATATTCGTTTCCCACGCCATCCCTAGAATAAGAAAAAAATCTAAGTAGTTATTTTTTCTTTAAATATATCAGGTGATGAAGAATAGCATGCATAACAACACCTTTCTGTTTAGAACTGTCACAAAGAATCTTACAAAATTCTTTACTAAAAATGTGTGTTTAAAATAAAAAGACTTACGTAATATTCAGCAAATAAAAAATGTACAAATAACACAAAAAAAAAAAAGAATGAGCGGCTTCAAAACGCAGAATCCGTACTGTTATGATCCACTGCGCATGCTTGAAGAGCTTAGAGCTGTGTTTAACGAGATAACGAATTGTTAAATGTTTAAATACGCTGTATTTGGTTGTCATCATCGCCCTTTCAAGTATTAGGCCAGTGGCCCGTTACGGTCTCCCGCCATCTCCGAAAAGGTCGACCCACAGATCTTCTGCCTCGAGGAATGTAGTGAATAATTTGTATTTGGTTGTAATGGTCATAAATAGTTAAAGATCAATGAAGGAGACATATTTCTAGATATTTACCAGTGTACGACGTATACAATATTACTCAAATTACGACATTCGAATAAAGTTCAACTCTTGTGCATTGTGTAAAACTAAACAAGTAACCAGGATTTAGAAGACTACTATCCGACGTGCGAGTATCATAAATCGTTAAACCAATCACGAGAAAATTAAATATATATCAGAGTCAGGCTTCAAATCCGTCGAAAATGACTTTTTTGTTGTTTATTGGCATTTCTGCAAAAATCATCCTATAACATTTAATTCCAGCCACGTAATTTACATCCACTTTAGACTATATTAGGCAAACTCTATAACACTATTTAGCTACCGGTATAAATTTAATTGTGTATGCAGTACCACGTTTCAATGATAATGCTATAAATATATGCAATTAAAGTTAATATAGATTCATACCTCTATTTGTATTTATTTATTATGTATTAGTGAGAAAAACGTTCCACCCTTCAATTTAAATATTTCGTTCATATAGGTCAGATCCAGTCTAATAATTCCCCATAGATAATGGACAATAATAATAATAATAATAATAATAATAATAATAATAATAATAATAATAATAATAATAATAATAATAATAATAATAATAATAATAATAATCATCATCATCATCCTGCCAGGTATTAGTCCTAGAAGAACTGTTATGGCCTGAGAAAGCGGTTTTCGTGCGATATTTTCATAGGTCGACCAAGTGACCGTTTCCCATTTGGACAGTAGTTCATTATTGCCTTGGAGATCCTGGATCTAGCCATTCTTGAGACATGTTCCTTCCAGTTTAGCTGATATCTGGAGATGTAGTCTAGTATTGGTGACACATTAAGTTCTTGAAGGATTTCTACATTTTTCTTTCGATCCCATTTGGTGTAGCCAGCTGTTCGGCGCATAAATTTCATCTCACCAGCTGTTAGTCTGCTTTTATCTCTCGTCCTTATAGTCCACGCTTCACTCCCATAACATAGGACTGGTCGAGCCATTATTTGATAAAGACGAGTACGAGTTGATTTTTGCACTAATGAAGGTTTTAAAACTCTATTAATGATTCGCATTGATTTGTTGAATTTCACAATTTTCTCTGATAAATCCAAATTTTCAACAAAAGAGAGTTTATATCCCAAATAAGTCAGACGGATCACCATGATGACGACTTACGAACGAATAAGGCTAATGAATGGAAAAAAAGAAAATATTTTTAATAATAATAATAATAATAATAATAATAATAATAATAATAATAATAATGATAATAATAATAGTAATAATAATAATGAATTGTAATAATTCCAAATAGTTAGTTGGCTTTTTCTTTAAGAATGGACAATATAATAGAAAGCATTGTAGCAATTAAAAAATTAACATAATCAGAAACCGAACCTGTGACCTCTTGCATACGAAGCAAGCCATAAGTCATTGAGCCAAGCGTTCGTTGGCTTGTTGTACTTCAAATAATGCTCTTCAGTGGAGGAAAGGGTACGTGTTGTAGCTCTACTGTGTAATTAGTTTACTCGTGTGAATCGCGCGTTAAAACTTGAGATGTTCGAGATCAAGAGTCCACTCATTTTTTTTATAAATGTGCATTGAGCTGATAATGTGTTTGTTTTATAAACACTTACTTTATATGTTGTATAATATTTACAGAATTTCGTGGTGAGAGGAAATAATGTATATACATTTCCCATTAATCTTATTTTGAGCATATTTTCAAATTCTTAAGTCTTACAGATCCTACGTTTAACTATAAATCAATTTTTTTAAAATAACTGGGTTCTTTCAGTTCAGAGAGTAAATCCTTATTTGTTCTGGGATATCACTTTCATTAAAAGTTTATTGAAAATTAAAATGAGGAAATAAAAGCATTTGCTTGTTTTAACAAGTTATTAATGTATAAATATTAGATGTTTATTTTTTAATTGTTCAAAGATATTTTAACTGCTAGTTGTGCAGTCACTAACTTTGATCTATTTGAAATTTATCTGTAGATTGGCGTGTTTATTGCGTATTTAGTTCTCGGAAAGAAACAAAATACATCGTTCTGGACATGACTATAAGTTTATCTCGCACTATGGCTGTTACAGGCTAATATTGGCAGATGTTAGGAAACATGAAACTGAAACAACGGTACTGAGAACTTTAACAGATTGTTTTCTTGAAATGAATGGCTACATATCCTATATGTACAGGTTATGTCATGCTTCAATATCATCTCAAGGGAATATATCCCTGGGATGCCCTAGAAAAGATAAACCGAGAATGCTTCACTCAAACCATTACACGCTTTGGGCCTTTATTTGTTCGTAAGAAGAAGAAGAAGAAATAAATAAATAAATAAATATACACATATTGGCTCTCAGCAAGTGGTTGGAGGTAATGTTGCAGTCGGTGTATAAGGCACATAATTCTCCTTCTATACCATTGGAAATTACTGCATCAACCCGGATGGAAAATTAAAAAGCCATAAATGTTGCCATTCAACAACTGTAAGTCAGGCAAGAAAGTTTAAAGAATGTAGTATTTTACTGTGCTTAAAAATCAGCAATACAGGCTTTGACACATAAACATCCCTCGTGTTCTCATGTTTCAAACATTCAAGTCTCATTCAGAGACTTCCAAAATATCCAGAAAATAATTAAACTTCAGTGGATTCCTTCCCGTTGTGGAATACAAGGTAATGAAATAAAATTCACATTAGCCAAGGAAGGCCCACAATTTTTCATACAACTAATCAATTCGTTGAAGGTGCTTCAATAGAAATGTAGATCAAGAATGTTACAACACTATAGGAACATCAGCTTGGAAAAAAAAAAAAAAAAAAAAAAAAAAATGGAACACGCTTCTTGCAACATGCCATATTGTACCAAAAATGTCAAGGAAAAAAATGAGTTGCAGCATGTCTAATCTTAACTGGCCATGACCCCCTTGCAGAACATCTAAACCGAACTAACATCTTCCCATCACTTGGTTGTGTTTTGTGTTGTGTTAGGGAGAGTGTCATGAACTAGGACCTTACGAAATTAAGTACTGCTTTAAAAACCTCCAATTTAATCTGATGGCGAATTATAATGGGAAGTTTACCGAAAAGTGACTTTGCTCCTAATGTCAGGGCGTTAAATTATATAAGTTTATAACGTTACTGGGACACTGAACACAGTGTGTTGTGCAATAAAAGTTTTAATGATTTATTTTACCAATAATCTCGATTTATGTTAAAAATAAAATCTGTAATATTAAGAATTGCATATTTCACTATCTTCTAAATATTGTTCTTCTATAATGCATACATTATTCTTAAATCGAGTACAATTGCAAGAAACTACATTTATCAGTAATTATTTTAGGGATTTTGCTATAAGTATTTTAAGGTTTAGAGATTTGAAACGCTGCAAATTGACGATATTACAGCATTTTACACGTTTTCTTCATGCACTTCGATTGGGATGCTCTCTAAATTGGCGATGAAAACGGATACTAATTATTTCTTGGGAGTACTGCTGGTGTTTACCACAATGTCTTGCACATATAATATCCTTGCCACTATCTTCTATAATGATCCGATAAACACTAGAACATAATAGTACACAGTAAAGATATTATTTACACTTACTTATATTACAGAGTTAGAATAATTTTGAAATGTTACTTTATCTAATTTATCTTATTTAACAAGTCTAAACCTGACATGTCAAATTTACTTCTGCAGAACATACAAAATATTTACAAATACAACACCATAAGTAAGTATTAAATTAAATTACAGATTTTCTGAAGAAGGAATTGTAAGTCGTGGTGTGAGACAAGGCTGCCCCATATCGCCAACACTCTTTGCGATCTATATCAACGAAGTAATATGTTGCTGGAACAAGAAATATTAATTTGGAATAAGAATATCAGAAAATACAAATATTAAACACCCTATGTTTGCAGATGACCAAATAATAATTGCAAATTCAGAAGATAATCAGCAGAAATATCTGTATGAACTTAACAAAATTACAGAAGAATATGGATTAAAAATATCTACAGAGAAAACACAAATTATGGCATTTCAATGTGTAGATCCGTCAGAAGTAAAAATTGTACTTGACAATACAATTTTGGAGCAGGTGAATAATTTTACATATCTAGGATACAATGTCCACCGCTGTGGTCTCGAGATAGCGCGCTACCTTGTCAGGCAGCGGGCCCGGGTTCGATACCCGGTCGGGACAGACTCCTGGGTGAGGTTTTTTTGGGGTTTTTCTTCACCTGTAAGACAAATGTCAGGATGCTTAGGGCCCAACGGTCACCGAAAAATCATCCGGCCATCGTCATTCTTATCATTATCATCCTTCACCGGTGTGGAAAGCAACGGGAAGCTTCCCCACCTATAATTCCCTAGGTAAAGCTGCAAAGCATAGCGTGAAAATGGTATGATTGCAGTGAAAGACGTGCCCTCGGGCAGAAATTACTATGGATGGATGGAGGATGCAATATTTCATATGAAGAAGAAAAGGATGTAAATGCAAAAAATATCACATTTTTAAAGCATTTTAGGATTAATAAATTCTATTTTCAAGCCACAGTTAGTCCAAAAACATTCAAGACTAAAAGGGTATAAAACACCTGGCTCTTCCAACTCTTTTGCGTGGTAGCGAAGTATGGACATTGAAATGGAATGATATACAGAGACTTAGGTCTGACTGAAATGAGATACCTTCGGAGGACTGCAGGATACACAATACTAGATCACAAAAAAATGAAGCCATCTTAGAAGAATTACACATGGAAACTTTAGAAACAAAATTTCTGATATAAATCAAGATGGTTGCAACATGTTCATCGAGCGGAAGATCACAGAATACCCAAACAAATGTTAAACTATCAACCTGCAGGAAGAAGGACCAGGACGTCCACTCAAAATACTTTTGGATGGTGTTTCTTTCGAGGCTAAAACAGGTCAACAAATGGCCTAAATTCGTGAATGTACTATGATGATGATAATGAGAATAATGAAAGTATATTTTAACTTACGATTATAATAAAATTTCCGTTTTGTCTTCAGAAGACTACTGGATACACCACTACTAGATCATAAAAAAAAAATGGTCATCTTAGAAAAATACACCTTGAACTTTAGAAAACGAAATTTCAGATTATAAGTGGAATCCGGATTTGTATGTAATATTAATCTATAAATATGCCGTGATGTTTTAACATTTTTTTTTATGATCTAGTAGTGTGTATCCAGTAGTCTTCTGAAGACAAAACGGAAATTTTATTATATCGTAAGTTAAAATATACATTTCATTATTCTCCATTATCATCATCATAGTACATTCACGAATTTAGGCCATTTGTTGACCTGTTTTAGCCTCGAAAGAAACACCATCCAAAAGTATTTTGAGTGGACGTCCTGGTCTTCTTCCTGCAGGTTGATAGTTTAACATTTGTTTGGGTATTCTGTGATCTTCCGCTCGATGAACATGTTGCAACCATCTTGATTTATAATCAGAAATTTGTTTTCTAAAGTTTCCATGTGTAATTCTTCTAAGATGGCTTCATTTTTTGTGATCTAGTAGTGTGTGTATCCTGCAGTCCTCCGAAGGTATCTCATTTCAGCAGGACCTAAGTCTCTGTATATCATTTCCATTTCAATGTCCATACTTCGCTACCACGCAAAAAGAGTTGGAAGAGCCAGTGTTTTATACCCTTTTAGTTCTTGAATGTTTTTGGACTAACTGTGGCTTGAAAATCGAATTTATTAATCCTAAAATGCTTTAAAAATGTGATATTTTGCATTTACATCCTTTTCTTCTTCATATGGAATATTGCATCCTCCATCCATCCATAGTAATTCTGCCCGAGGGCACGTCTTTCACTGCAATCATACCATTTTCACGCTATGCTTTGCAGCTTTACCTAGGGAATTATAGGTGTGGAAGCTTCCCGTTGCTTTCCACACCGGTGTGAAGGATGATAATGATAAGAATGACGATGGCCGGATGATTTTCGGTGACCGTTGGGCCCTAAGCATCCTGACATGTTGTCTTACAGGTGATGAAGAAAACCCCAAAAAAAACCTCACCCAGGAGTCTGTCCCGACCGGGTATCGAACCCGGGCCCGCTGCCTGACAAGGTAGCGCGCTATCTCGAGACCACAGCGGTGGACATTGTATCCTAGATATGTAAAATTATTCACCTGCTCCAAAATTGTATTGTCAAGTACAATTTTTACTTCTGACGGATCTACACATTGAAATGCCATAATTTGTGTTTTCTCTGTAGATATTTTTAATCCATATTCTTCTGTAATTTTGTTAAGTTCATACAGATATTTCTGCTGATTATCTTCTGAATTTGCAATTATTATTTGGTCATCTGCAAACAATAGGGTGTTTAATTTTGTATTTTCTGATATTCTTATTCCAAATTAATATTTCTTGTTCCAGCAACATATTACTTCGTTGATATAGATCGCAAAGAGTGTTGGCGATATGGGGCAGCCTTGTCTCACACCACGACTTACAATTCCTTCTTCAGAAAATCTGTAATTTAATTTAATACTTACTTATGGTGTTGTATTTGTAAATATTTTGTATGTTCTGCAGAAGTAAATTTGACATGTCAGGTTTAGACTTGTTAAATAAGATAAATTAGATAAAGTAACATTTCAAAATTATTCTAACTCTGTAATATAAGTAAGTGTAAATAAATCTTTACTGTGTACTATTATGTTCTAGTGTTTATCGGATCATTATAGAAGATAGTGGCAAGGATATTATATGTGCAAGACATTGTGGTAAACACCAGCAGTACTCCCAAGAAATAATTAGTATCCGTTTTCATCGCCAATTTAGAGAGCATCCCAATCGAAGTGCATGAAGAAAACGTGTAAAATGCTGTAATATCGTCAATTGCAGCGTTTCAAATCTCTAAACCTTAAAATACTTATAGCAAAATCCCTAAAATAATTACTGATAAATGTAGTTTCTTGCAATTGTACTCGATTTAAGAATAATGTATGCATTATAGAAGAACAATATTTAGAAGATAGTGAAATATGCAATTCTTAATATTACAGATTTTATTTTTAACATAAATCGAGATTATTGGTAAAATAAATCATTAAAACTTTTATTGCACAACACACTGTGTTCAGTGTCCCAGTAACGTTATAAACTTATATAATTTAACGCCCTGACATTAGGAGCAAAGTCACTTTTCGGTAAACTTCCCATTATAATTCGCCATCAGATTAAATTGGAGGTTTTTAAAGCAGTACTTAATTTCGTAAGGTCCTAGTTCATGACACTCTCCCTAACACAACACAAAACACAACCAAGTGATGGGAAGATGTTAGTTCGGTTTAGATGTTCTGCAAGGGGGTCATGGCCAGTTAAGATTAGACATGCTGCAACTCATTTTTTTCCTTGACATTTTTGGTACAATATGGCATGTTGCAAGAAGCGTGTTCCATTTTTTTTTTTTTTTTTTTTTTTTTTTCCAAGCTGATGTTCCTATAGTGTTGTAACATTCTTGATCTACATTTCTATTGAAGCACCTTCAACGAATTGATTAGTTGTATGAAAAATTGTGGGCCTTCCTTGGCTAATGTGAATTTTATTTCATTACCTTGTATTCCACAACGGGAAGGAATCCACTGAAGTTTAATTATTTTCTGGATATTTTGGAAGTCTCTGAATGAGACTTGAATGTTTGAAACATGAGAACACGAGGGATGTTTATGTGTCAAAGCCTGTATTGCTGATTTTTAAGCACAGTAAAATACTACATTCTTTAAACTTTCTTGCCTGACTTACAGTTGTTGAATGGCAACATTTATGGCTTTTTAATTTTCCATCCGGGTTGATGCAGTAATTTCCAATGGTATAGAAGGAGAATTATGTGCCTTATACACCGACTGCAACATTACCTCCAACCACTTGCTGAGAGCCAATATGTGTATATTTATTATTTATTTATTTCTTCTTCTTCTTCTTACGAACAAATTAAAGGCCCAAAGCGTGTAATGGTTTGAGTGAAGCATTCTCGGTTTATCTTTTCTAGGGCATCCCAGGGATATATTCCCTTGAGATGATATTGAAGCATGACATAACCTGTACATATAGGATATGTAGCCATTCATTTCAAGAAAACAATCTGTTAAAGTTCTCAGTACCGTTGTTTCAGTTTCATGTTTCCTAACATCTGCCAATATTAGCCTGTAACAGCCATAGTGCGAGATAAACTTATAGTCATGTCCAGAACGATGTATTTTGTTTCTTTCCGAGAACTAAATACGCAATAAACACGCCAATCTACAGATAAATTTCAAATAGATCAAAGTTAGTGACTGCACAACTAGCAGTTAAAATATCTTTGAACAATTAAAAAATAAACATCTAATATTTATACATTAATAACTTGTTAAAACAAGCAAATGCTTTTATTTCCTCATTTTAATTTTCAATAAACTTTTAATGAAAGTGATATCCCAGAACAAATAAGGATTTACTCTCTGAACTGAAAGAACCCAGTTATTTTAAAAAATTGATTTATAGTTAAACGTAGGATCTGTAAGACTTAAGAATTTGAAAATATGCTCAAAATAAGATTAATGGGAAATGTATATACATTATTTCCTCTCACCACGAAATTCTGTAAATATTATACAACATATAAAGTAAGTGTTTATAAAACAAACACATTATCAGCTCAATGCACATTTATAAAAAAAATGAGTGGACTCTTGATCTCGAACATCTCAAGTTTTAACGCGCGATTCACACGAGTAAACTAATTACACAGTAGAGCTACAACACGTACCCTTTCCTCCACTGAAGAGCATTATTTGAAGTACAACAAGCCAACGAACGCTTGGCTCAATGACTTATGGCTTGCTTCGTATGCAAGAGGTCACAGGTTCGGTTTCTGATTATGTTAATTTTTAATTGCTACAATGCTTTCTATTATATTGTCCATTCTTAAAGAAAAAGCCAACTAACTATTTGGAATTATTACAATTCATTATTATTATTACTATTATTATTATCATATTATTATTATTATTATTATTATTATTATTATTATTATTATTATTAAAAATATTTTCTTTTTTTCCATTCATTAGCCTTATTCGTTCGTAAGTCGTCATCATGGTGATCCGTCTGACTTATTTGGGATATAAACTCTCTTTTGTTGAAAATTTGGATTTATCAGAGAAAATTGTGAAATTCAACAAATCAATGCGAATCATTAATAGAGTTTTAAAACCTTCATTAGTGCAAAAATCAACTCGTACTCGTCTTTATCAAATAATGGCTCGACCAGTCCTATGTTATGGGAGTGAAGCGTGGACTATAAGGACGAGAGATAAAAGCAGACTAACAGCTGGTGAGATGAAATTTATGCGCCGAACAGCTGGCTACACCAAATGGGATCGAAAGAAAAATGTAGAAATCCTTCAAGAACTTAATGTGTCACCAATACTAGACTACATCTCCAGATATCAGCTAAACTGGAAGGAACATGTCTCAAGAATGGCTAGATCCAGGATCTCCAAGGCAATAATGAACTACTGTCCAAATGGGAAACGGTCACTTGGTCGACCTATGAAAATATCGCACGAAAACCGCTTTCTCAGGCCATAACAGTTCTTCTAGGACTAATACCTGGCAGGATGATGATGATGATTATTATTATTATTATTATTATTATTATTATTATTATTATTATTATTATTATTATTATTATTATTATTATTATTATTATTATTATTATTATTGTCCATTATCTATGGGGAATTATTAGACTGGATCTGACCTATATGAACGAAATATTTAAATTGAAGGGTGGAACGTTTTTCTCACTAATACATAATAAATAAATACAAATAGAGGTATGAATCTATATTAACTTTAATTGCATATATTTATAGCATTATCATTGAAACGTGGTACTGCATACACAATTAAATTTATACCGGTAGCTAAATAGTGTTATAGAGTTTGCCTAATATAGTCTAAAGTGGATGTAAATTACGTGGCTGGAATTAAATGTTATAGGATGATTTTTGCAGAAAATGCCAATAAACAACAAAAAAGTCATTTTCGACGGATTTGAAGCCTGACTCTGATATATATTTAATTTTCTCGTGATTGGTTTAACGATTTATGATACTCGCACGTCGGATAGTAGTCTTCTAAATCCTGGTTACTTGTTTAGTTTTACACAATGCACAAGAGTTGAACTTTATTCGAAATGTCGTAATTGAGTAATATTGTATACGTCGTACACTGGTAAATATCTAGAAATATGTCTCCTTCATTGATCTTTAACTATTTATGACCATTACAACCAAATACAAATTATTCACTACATTCCTCGAGGCAGAAGATCTGTGGGTCGACCTTTTCGGAGATGGCGGGAGACCGTAACGGGCCACTGGCCTAATACTTGAAAGGGCGATGATGACAACCAAATACAGCGTATTTAAACATTTAACAATTCGTTATCTCGTTAAACACAGCTCTAAGCTCTTCAAGCATGCGCAGTGGATCATAACAGTACGGATTCTGCGTTTTGAAGCCGCTCATTCTTTTTTTTTTTGTGTTATTTGTACATTTTTTATTTGCTGAATATTACGTAAGTCTTTTTATTTTAAACACACATTTTTAGTAAAGAATTTTGTAAGATTCTTTGTGACAGTTCTAAACAGAAAGGTGTTGTTATGCATGCTATTCTTCATCACCTGATATATTTAAAGAAAAAATAACTACTTAGATTTTTTTCTTATTCTAGGGATGGCGTGGGAAACGAATATCACTGCACAGTGATCCACAATCTAGAAGTCATTATTTGGCTAACAAATGTATCTGCTAGCGTAAGATAACAAATTATACGTGTAGGCTATACGAATATCTGACTCTGCATAATTGATGCGAGGACTTTTAATTAGTTGTTACGTGCAAAATATTAGTTAGTAACTGATTTCAACAAACAACTTATTTGCGAGATACTTCGAGACACTTGCGAGATAATAATTATTATAATTTATTTATTCACAGATTTTTAATGTTGACACGTCTTCATGTGCTTAAAGTTGTATTATCCTTGTACATTCGTCTTTATCCTCCCGCCCCTGTTGCAATTTGGAGTCTTCTCCGGGGGTTTTATATATTTGCTTACAGTGAAATTAGGGGGATTCTTTGACTATTAAAGTAGCGAGGCCTAGGTTAATACTAAGGACCTAAATCATTAGTTATAAATCAGACTAAAATAGGATAAACTCTATTTTTTTTTTTTTTTTTGCGGGCGCGGTTACAGGTTTTACTGCTTCATAAATGAGAGGACAGGAGTATTATTAATGTCACTACTGATTTTTAACATTTTATTAGTATAACCACTGATGTATCAAGTTTACATACGATATAACACGATTTTTTTATAATTACACATTTTTTGAGCTAAGTTAATTCCTAGGAAGTAAGGAGCATTTACAAACTATTTTAAATGCATGACATATTCCGGAATCTAACTGTTAATTTGAGAGAATGAGTAACAGTGTTAAGAATTAACTAGACTTTTTTCAAATTGTAATTTTGTTCTTTCCCTTAAACATCATACTTGGAAATATTTTAATAATTTATAAGTTCAGAAGTTTAAAAGTTCACATTTACGCCTAATTTTAAAAAAAGAACTTCAATTTGGAAGCTACGTGCAAGAATATTGATATATAATTTAGGTATTCGTCATAATTTTGAAACTGAAACTTTATGGAAGTATTAAAACAGATATATGTTTATAGAGATCTACTTACATGATGGTTCTGCCTCCTTCCAACACACTCCCACACAGACCATCATGTCCAACGTTCCCACATATATGTCAATCTGTTTACTTCAATAATATTCCAACGTTTTAAAAGGAGAGTGAAAGTATTGTTCTGGAGTTTACCATATTAGTTAATTTAGCTTTGACTTTTCAAAATATCATCTAATGTGTCCATTGTTATTTCAAATATATGTATATCTTTCTCAATTTAAAATATTTTCTTTTAAAACCCAAAGATTTGCTTTATGATAATTATTAGTTGTAGTAACTAATTAATTCCATTAATTTCCCTCTAAATATTAAAGCGCTTTTATAACAACCCTATAAGCTCCAGTCCTCTTGTTCTCATTATTACTTGTACCCATGGTGTTGATGACTCTCGAAAATTGAAAGTCTGAAAGTGTGGCGGAAGTCGAGCGGATGTTAATGTCTTCGGCAGATTGTTACCTCATCTACTTTTGTAGTAACCTGTTTACATTTTTCCGCTCTAACCAAAAGTAAAAAAAGAATATATTTTTGCCGCCTCTTTGGATCACTGTGCACTGGGCGGCCGAATTTGCGGAACCATATGCTACAGTAGCCACGTCGGCGGCAGGTGAGCAATTCCACTTATAGATATTTGACAATTTCAATAGATCTTTACAGCAAATGCCGTGCTATTTAATATATAATTTGTTTGAGCTGTAAATTTGGATTTATTACCTAAGTTAAAAGATACAGGAGATTAAGATGATAATGAAAAACTCAGAAGGAAATTTTACATTAGATATTTGCTATTGAAACGGTTGTGACAAAATGAAAATTTTATAAACACTGATTACAACTCAAACAATTTTAAAAAATCACTTTGAAGAGGACACTTCAGGTTTAAATTTGATTATTTAAAAACGACTAGGTATAATAATAAATATGTTAGGACCAAAACGATGTCCGTAAATATCTGACATTATCTGGACTGTACAAATTATATGCTACCAGAGTAGGCCTACTGGATGTGTGTGTGTCTGAGTGTGTGTGCGTGCGTGCGTGCGTGTGTGTGCGTGTGTGTGGGTGGGTGCTCCGCGTCTGTGTCTGTGTATGTCTCTGTCTGTGTATGTGTATGTGTCTCTAGGTGTTTGTCAGTGGTTCTGTGTCTGTGTGTGTGTGTCTCTGTGTGGTGTGTGTGTGTGTCTCTGTGTGGTGGTGTGTGGGGGTCTGTGTGGTGTGTGTGTTGGTGTGTGTCTATGTATGAAAGTGAGTGGTATCGGTGTGGGTGTATTGTGTGTGTTGTGGGTGTGTGTGTGGTGTGTGTGTGTGTGTGTGTGTGTGTGTGTGGGTGTGTGTGTGTGTGTGTGTGTGTGTGTGTGTGTGTGTGTGATGTGTGTGTGTGGTGATGTGCCTTTGAGTGTGCATTTGTTTGTGTTATATATGTGAGCTGTGCATTGTGTGTGTTGATAGGATATGCGTGTGTGGGTGTCATTTGTGTGTTGTGATATATGTGCGTTTGTGTGTGTGTAGTGTGTGTGTGTAGAGGTGTAGGTGTATATGTGTGGTGTGTATTCTCTGTTTGGTTGTGTATGTGTGGGCTTGTGTGTGGGTGGATTGGGTGTGATGTATGTGTTTGTCTCTTAGTGTGTGTATATGTGTATGGGTGTATATATGCCACGTGTGTCTCTGTGTGTGTGAGTGTGTGTCTTTGTGTGGGGGTGTGCCTTTGTGTGTGCATTTGTTGTATTGCTATATGTGAGTGCGCGCGAGTGTGTGTGTGTTTGCCGATGTGTTGTGCTGTGTGTGTCTTGTGTGTGTGTTCTGTGTGATGAGTCGGTGTGTGTGTGTGTGGATGTGTCTCTGATGTGTGTTCTCTCTGTTAGTGGGGTGCTGTGTGTGTGTGGATTGGGTGTGATTATGTGTTTGTCTCTATGTGTGTGTATATGGGTGTGTGTGTAGATATGTAGATGTGTTGTCTATGTGTGTGAGTGTGTGGGGGCTTGTGGGGTGTGTTTTTTGTTGCGTGCAGGTATCTCTGGGTGTGTCTCTCTGTTAGTTGTGTGCTTGTGTGTGTGTGTGTAGCTGTGTGGCGATTCTGTGTTGTCTCTATGTGTGTGGATATGTGTATGTGTGTTATATATGTATATGTGTTGTCTCTGTATGTATGTGTGTGTGTATGTGTGTGTGTCTCTGTGCATTTGTGTCTCTGTGTGTTGTTCTCTGTTAGTGTGTGATGGTGTGTTGTGGCTGTGTGTGTGATTATGTGTGTGTATGTGTGTATATCTGTATATGTGGGTCTCTGTGTGAGTGTGTGGCTTTGTGTGTGTGTGTGTGTGTCTGTGCATGTGTCTCTGTGTTGTGTCTTCTCTGTTCGTGTG
>JASPKZ010005149.1:0-64055 GCA_030220185.1 Diploptera punctata
GTCTTTTAAGGGAAGGGGAAGGCAATGTTCACTTCCTCTTCCTTCATAGACAATAGCTGACTTTCTTATTTTTTAATATTTTTTTTTGGGCTCACTATCATGGACATGTAATTATTTTGTTCATTAACGTTAAACATACCCATAATTTATGAAGGTCTCGAGGTAGCGTGCTGCCTTGTCACGCAGTGGGCCCGGTTTGATTCCCGCCCGGTCGGGACAGGTTCCTGGGTGAGGTTTTTCGGGGGTTTCTCCTCACTTGCAAGACAAATGTAAGGACGTTAGGGCCCAACGGTCCCCGAAAATCATCTGGTCATTATCATCATCCTTACCATTAACATCATCATCCAATCACCGGTGTGGAAAGCAACGGGAAGCTAACCACACCTATAATTCGCTAGTAAAGCTCCAAATCATGGCATGAAAATGCTATGGTTGCAGTGAAAGACCTGCCCTCGGGCAAAACTCTAAATATAGATATTTATAGTAATTATATGTATGGATTGGGGATATTTTAGCATTTTAGTAAAAATGTTTAAAATTTGCAATAACTTTCTATACTAACTGCAATTATTATGACCTTCCTGTAGGTCGAGGCCCTACTACATTGTTAACTTGTTTACAGTTGGATCCTGGAAATTTGATAACGAAAATGCACAACTGTAAAGAGAAAATGTTAGAATTATTCAACGGAATGTGAGATAAATATTGGATTTTACGCGCACAAAGAAATGCTTAAACACATTGAAGTGAAATCGCTGCACTATACGTCCAAGAGTTAAATAAATTATTCTATGTATATCCTGTTAAGGGTATCTACTGTGAAAAAAAATAAAAAAGTAGTTCATAGTAAAAGAATTATGTAGAATAACCTATGATTCTAATTACTTGGCATCATTGAAACTGTTACGGGCACACTTAGCTTTAGAGAATAAATAATAGTTTAAAAGAACTAAAACAACACGCTTTATTAGAAAACCAAAATAAAATAAATAATAGTTTAAAAATCTAAAACAACACGCTTTATTAGAAAACCGAACCAAAAAAAATGAATAATAATTTTAATTTCCAACACGCTTGGAATAAAATTAAAGTGGACAACAAAAAAAAAATAATCTCCGACACATCTAGAATAAAACTAGAGTTATCTACAAAAAAAATACCATCAAAAGCGTGGGGTGCTCTATATCAAGTAATATATTTGATAATAAACAGATATTGGTAAAAGTAAAGTCTCTAAGAAGAAAACGTAAAAACCATAAAAAGCACCCCACGCTTTTGATGGTAAAATTATTATTTTTTTGTAGATAATTCTAGTTTTATTCTAGATGTGTTGGAGATTATTTTTTTTGTTGACCACTTTAATTTATTCCCAACGTCGTGTTGGAAGTTAAAATTATTTTTCATTTTGTAGTTCGGTTTTCTAATAAAGCGTGTATTTTAGTTTTTTTTAACCATTATTTATTTTTTATTTTTAGTTTGGTTTTTTATAAGCGTGTTGTTATTAGTTTTTAAACTATTATTTATTTTTTTAAATTTTTAATTTTAATTGATTGTCAATAAACAGGAATCCCATGAAAAATTAATTGCTTACAATATTGTTAGTGTACTAAGCACGAATAATAACTATAATTTTTTGTAATAATTATATTAACATTATTATTGCATGTAACAATATTATAATATAAGATACATAGTAAAGTGATCCACGGACAGGCTCAGGAGGACTTTGGGGTAGTAGGAGGTTAAGGCTCCTACATTTTCTAGACAACCGGCCACTTTTTTTTTATGTCAGCGGGTTGTAAGCCCTGCGTGACGGCCGACTTTACCCCCAGAACAACGCGTTCTGGTACTCATTTCCGTTAGAGGCTGAGTGGACCCCAGGGCCATAGTGGCCACCAGCAGGGTTTTGGGTCAGTTTAAAAATCCTGACTCCAACGGGGACTTGAACCCTCGACCCTCCGGCTTGTACCTGAGTGCCTTAACCACTACGCTACGGCGTGCCCCATATAGATACATAGTTACAGTTAATCGTATCCTTTTCATATTTTTTGGATGAATTACAATGTGGTAAGTTTACAAAAGTGTCATTAATATTTTACAGAATAAGATAAACATGTAAATATCTTTAAATTCGATACTATTGTAGTATGAGCTAAAAGTAATACTCTTTTAAAAAAATAATTCGGACAGGATTTGAACCAGCGACCTATGGATTACTGAAATTATATACCACTACAGTCCACCGCTCTACCAACTGAGCTACCAAAGGATATAATGTTAATTTCTTACAACGATGGACTATAAAGTCGATAAGTCCGCAACCTACTATACCGGTCTTTATTTTTTTGATGTCCTGATGATCCTGGCCAGGATCTTAGAAAAAATATGAAATTATTGTAATGTCATTGGTCCTTTAGAAGTATACAAAGTTTCAAGTTGATCCAATATTTTTAAGTGGGTGAAAATCGTGATGAAAGATTCCGTTACATAGACAGGTACAGGTTAAGCTAATATGAAGCGTGTAAAAATATATACTTTTAGAAACAAATCGCAATGAATTAATTTTTAAATAATTGAAGATTGACCATCGCATACCTATTACTGATATGCAGTTTTATTAACTTGTGTAATAAATATAGATGAAATATCTCCTTCCAATGACACGAGGTTGACTAAGCTTCAGCCATACAGTAGAGGCCACTCTGAACAGCGGTCAAATGTAAACAAGAGCAGCATTCAAACTTAAAAGGTATACTTCAGTGGAATATAAAAGTTGCGCACTGACTGTTCGGAACATTTGGAGTGAAACATAACTAATGTAGAGTGGCTTTCTAAAGTGTTACTCTAACCAGACGGTACAGAAAACTATTCTAACCCCCACTCCTCTGATGTCACGTACAATGGTCGCATCAACCATTCTCTGATATCGTGTTTAAAATGGAATTGTTCCATCTCTTGTAATAAATTAGAAAGAGAAATTATAACTACAAGTAATCACTATATAAAAAAAATCTGCCCTAGCAGGTTTATTGTTGTGCCTGCAATATTTTAACTACACGATATGATTGAAATTTAAATTCGAAAAAAAAATGTTTTATATAATCTATTTAAGGATGGACTTGAGACCAGAACAGGTCGCATAGACGTTATCCTAGAAAGGAAGAAGAAAAGAAAAAATATATAATCTATTTATAAAAGTATGGTTTTTGATGGAGTAATTTACTGAAATTGGTACTGTTGCTTCATCATGTAGTGAGTAAAGTTCCTGGAAAATCTCAAGCAGTTGGGATAGTAAAGATGGTGAACTATAACCTGCTCAGTACCAAGTCAGATGATACCTTGGTGGAGGTCTACAGCGATTCTGACGTGCAAATCGATCGTCAGAACTGAGTACATCAATAGATTCTTTCCATGCAATGTACATGTCCACCGCTGTGGTCTCGAGGTAGCGTGCTGCCTTGTCACGCAGCGGGCCCGGGTTCGATTCCCGGTCGGGGCAGTTTTTCTGGGTGAGGTTTTTATCGGAGTTTTTCCTTACCTGTAAGACAAATGTCAGGTCTCCGAAATCATATGACCACCATCATCATCCTTAATCTTTATTATCATCACCATCATCCTTCCATCCTACAATTCCCTAGTAAAGCTGCAAACATAGCATGAAAATGCTATGATTGTAGTGAAGGACCTGCCTTCGGGCAGAATTACTATGGATGTATATAATATGATATATATATATATATATATATATAACATAATAACTAAGGTTAAAAATAAATAACTAACTAGTGCTATCGATCCCGTAGGTTTATGGCTGCGCGAACATAAGCTCTCCATATCCTGAGCTAATGTTTTCCAATTATCCCCTGTATAATATACTTCCCTCAAACCACTGCTATTCTCCCATCTCAATCTTCGCTGGCTTACTGGCTGCTTTCTCTCTGGTTTTCCAACAGAGGGTTTCCATTCCCTTGTATCATTCTCCATTCATGCCACGTGTCCTGCCATCGCAGTTTATGAAACTTAACTACTCTTATTATATTTGGTTTCCCATAAAGATCATGCAGCTTACTGTTACGTAGTCTTGTCCATTTGATAATACTAGGATTTAGAGAGGGATTAGGTCCATAAATATCAGGACTTTGTCCATAAAATAAATATGTTCAATTAATTAAGAAGCTGATTTGATTTAACCAGTAAGTTTAAAAATGTGATTTTATAACGAATACTGTTCTTCTTCTTCGTCACGGTTTAGGCTTATTTACTAGCCTATTCCGGCTCCAAATTGCTGCTGTTTCCATCTTTTCTTTTATCTTCCCAAACTATTCTTCTTGCTCGTGGTGAATAGTTGTATGCTGCTTTTGGTATTCTGTTCTCAGTCATCCTAAGTGTTCTTTCCAGTTTGTTCTGCATTTCACTATTGTTGTGTTTAATTCATCTACTTTTAGTTGTCTTATTTCTGTGTTATGTTTTTGTCTGTTCTTTGATATCCTGCTATTGGTCTAAAGAATTTCATTTCAGCAGCTTGTATTCTGGCTGATTGTCGTGTTGTCACGAATATTGTTAAAAAGTTAATTCAGACTGAGGATATCTAAAAAAATACGTACGTGAGACTGCCTGGAAAGCCTCATCATAAGTGGGCAAGACAATTTTTCAGCAGAGTTTAATAAAGCTAATCAGGAAGATATATTCGATTTTTGAGATATTGACGTCATTTGTTAGATTATTTAATGAACTACATATAAAATACAGCTCCAAGGCTGCCTATGATGTGCAAACATGTTTTATCAGCATTCAAACGATACCCTGCTCGCAACTACAAACCCCATCTTTAAATCGGAAATGTATTAATGGTATTATTCAATCAAGGACTAAAGACCAATGACCGTATTTATTTATTTCCCCAAAAATGCATTATTCACTTCACGTAACTGAAGGTTATTGTTCCATCTTTATAAATAATATTTACGGCAGATTTTTACATATTTTTGCAAGTTCAACATTTTAATGCAATGTACGGTACTCAAAAGGACTAGTATAAAATTTTTCGACAAAAAATTAATTTTGTCCTAGAAACATTATACAAGGTGTCACATTCAAAACTCCCACATTTTAATTAATCATAACTAACAAAGTATGCGGAATTATGAAAAAGGCCGATATTAAACGAAACAGAAACTCAAAGAATTTTCATTCGCACACCTTAAAACACCTCTATCCTGCTCTAATTTCTTCAGTATTTTCTTCTGAAACACGTGTACGAAGACCTGATTCTTTTTTAACGCTTCCAGTCACCAGAAACTTCTCAAGCCATGCCTTAACGGTCTTCCCACAGGTGCATTTCCTTCATATTCTCTCCGGTAATTCCTTTGCACTGTAATTATTGACTTCGTCTCTGCATACCAGAAAAGTCTGTGCTCGTTGCTGAGGAGTCGCCATTTTGTTTTATGTCATTATTGTCCAACATGCGACAGATTAATTAAAACTGCAACAATGAAACAAAAAATTCTTTGAGTTTATCTTTCTTTTAATACCAACCTCATTTCATAATTCCACAAACTTTGAAAGTTATATATATTAAAATATGGGAGGTTTGAATGGGATACGGTGTATTTACAGAATTTTCTCCTCTTTCCAATACAGTAAAAAGCAGAAGATTTATACTGAATTTGTCTCCTTAAGACAGGTTTTTCACAGGATATCCTCACATACGTATTCTGTAAATATCATAGAAGACATCACACAACTGTCATTTGCAACAATCATGAAACTTTTTGAGACTAAAGTACAAATCACGTGGACTGGCCTCAACTACGGATCCCTAAACACCTTATAAAAAGAGAAAGCAAGGTTCCTAAAAACAGCAATTTGCTCTGTCTACACTTGCATGTTAATTAGCACGGGGAACTTCCCTCGTGGAAGATTTACGCACTAAGTTCCTGCAACTAGTTACTAAACAGGAAGCATCATTGAAGGAGATAATACAAAAGAAGGGAAAAGAAATACCAAACGATTCTTATGCAACAGAAGCGATGACGATCATAACTGGACTGGACCAAACAACTAGATACCATAGAGAACCAAGTTAGCTAATATATAACAAATGTAAGACCACGAACTGCCATTGTGATATTCAATCTTTTAAATGTATTTTCTAGAATTCAATGCACTTATTTAGGAACAAAATTGGATCATTCAGGCGATAACACATTGGAAATTAAAAATAGAATCGCACAAACTAAACAAGCAATAAATGCTTTAAACTCTGTTTGGTGGAGCAACAATATTACAAAAAATATAAAATTAAAAATATATCAAACCATAGTTCAGAGAATTTTAACATACGGTGCTGAAGTTTGGCAAATTCCTACCAGGGAAATGAAAAGAATTTTAAGTATAGACACGGATGTTTTAAGAAGATCAGCTGGAAAATCTAGAAGGATAGAATACGAAATAAAGAAATAAGGGAAATTATGAGTGTACAAGAGGAGCCAGACATCAAAGACATTATAGAAAAGAAAGGATTAAAGTGGAACGACCATGCCAAAAGAATGTCAGAGCGAAGATTACCTAAACTTATTATGGAATGGATCCCAATGGAAAGGAGGAAGAAAGGAAAGACCAAAGAAAACCTGGATAGAAGGTGTGCAAGTGGCTATGATTATCAGAGGATTGGAGGAAGAACAATGGATGGACAAAGAGGAATGGCGTTTGATTTCCGGAAGACGGCGGCAGCTGTCATGATACCGGATGATGATGATGATGATGAATGTATTTTAGGTAATTTTCCAAAAAAAAATTAACGATATATACAGATAGATGGATCTACAGACAGATATATATAGATATATATACAGACCATTGATTGCCGTGTCTGCAGTAGATATGTTTTGTATATTGATGTAGGACTGTGAATAGATACGTATGCAGTGGTTGCTCCCTCGTTTAACATGTTCTTTGCATGCAACATGATATATAGTTATAAGTTAGATGTTCCCGAAGTTATGTAGAAGTTCCTGAGACCGTACATCAAAAGATGGAAGTTTGGAGTAATTCCAAACTTTGCACTAACTATCTTCTATAATTTCATAGGAAAGTATACCGCTACTAGTTTTTTCACCAGATTCATTTTACTTCATTTACTGGTTATTTGAAACATGTATTTAATATGTTTTGGAGTTTACAGGTGCTAACATATTTATAATTTCATAGGTAAATATCACACTAGCAATATCAAACCCTAAGGTAAACGAGCAAAATGGGACTATAATTTCCACTTACTTATGAATTCGTTTAGTTTTAGCAGTTTCTGCGTGACGACATTTCTTTAAATTACAGTAAATTCCCATCTCGTGCCGTCTCCTAGCCGAATGGTTTAAGACATCTCTTGGTGCAGAGCTACGAGACTTACGCTGGATCATGCCCCATGGGGAAAGAAATTTATCGTGGAATTTTGGCCAGTATGGGATCGTTACTCACCCAGAATCATTCGGAATTTGGATTATTACAATAGGTAGAAGCTCCAGGTTGACAAAACTAGCTATAACAGCTTTGGAGCCAGATATGCTGACCACATGTCACCCCTAACTGATTGGATGATCGTCGCACCACTGAGATAATACACATGAATGTGAATCAAGCAGCCAGCTGGTAAGCCAACGTACTTCTAGTCTGTTGCACCATGGATTTTTTTTTCAGTTGTCATTCACTGTTAAAAACTAACTCACTGACACTATCACAACCCTAGGTTCATGGCCGCTCGACATAAGCTCTCCATCTATTCCTATCCTGACGTAATGTTTTCCAATCATCCCTCAAATCATTGTTAATGTTATTCCACCTCATTCTTGGTCTACCAACTGGGCACCTTCCCTCTGATTTTTCCTACAAGAAGCCTCCATGTACCTATCTCATCCCCCTTTTGTGTCACATGTCCTGCCGATCGCAGTCTACGAAACTTAACTGTTGTTATATCTGGCTTCCTACAAAGATTATGTAGCTCACTGTTAAGTAGTCTTCTTCATTCACCTGTCTGTTCGTATCTCTTTTTGCTCCAAAAATTTTCCTAAGAACTTCATTCTTAAATACTCGAAATCTCCTTTTCTTCCTTAAAGTAAGAGTCCATGTTTCGCATCCATATAATATAACTGGTAGAATAATAGTTTTTATATATTTTCAGCTTAACGTTATTTGAAAGGAGTTCGGGCAAAAAGAGTGGCTGTTTTAAGAGCACGCATTTTCAGAATTGTGGCTATGTTTAATTTCTTTGTGCATCTCATTCTTATTTGTAATTATTGCTCCTAGGTATTTGAATTCAGCCATTTCTTCAAAATATTCCTCATTTGTCATTAACTGTCCATTTCCACTAGCCTATATAATATATTTCTGTATGTGAACATATATTTAGTTTATTGATATTTACTTCCAGTCCCAATTTCTTAGTGTTACTCAGTAGAGTGTGCGTGTTAGCCGTTAGTATCTCCTCACTATCGCACAATAATATACATTCACTGCTACAATATTAAAAATCTTGATTAACTTAATCAGTCAACATCATCACTTTCACAAGAGCCCCATGTGGGCCTAACCCTTATAATTGAGAGGTCAACATCAGTCAACATCATCACTTTCACAAGAGCCCCATGTGGGCCTAACCCTTATAATTGAGAGGTCAACATCAGTCAACATCATCACTTTCACAAGAGCCCCATGTGGGCCTAACCCTTATAATTGAGAGGTCAACATCAGTCAACATCATCACTTTCACAAGAGCCCCATGTGGGCCTAACCCTTATAATTGAGAGGTCAACATCAGTCAACATCATCACTTTCACAAGAGCCCATGTGGGCCTAACCCTTATAATTGAGAGGTCAACATCAGTCAACATCATCACTTTCACAAGAGCCCATGTGGGCCTAACCCTTATAATTGAGAGGTCAACATCAGTCAACATCATCACTTTCACAAGAGCCCCATGTGGGCCTAACCCTTATAATTGAGAGGTCAACATCAGTCAACATCATCACTTTCACAAGAGCCCCATGTGGGCCTAACCCTTATAATTGAGAGGTCAACATCAGTCAACATCATCACTTTCACAAGAGCCCCATGTGGGCCTAACCCTTATAATTGAGAGGTCAACATCAGTCAACATCATCACTTTCACAAGAGCCCCATGTGGGCCTAACCCTTATAATTGAGAGGTCAACATCAGTCAACATCATCACTTTCACAAGAGCCCCATGTGGGCCTAACCCTTATAATTGAGAGGTCAACATCAGTCAACATCATCACTTTCACAAGAGCCCCATGTGGGCCTAACCCTTATAATTGAGAGGTCAACATCAGTCAACATCATCACTTTCACAGAGCCCCATGTGGGCCTAACCCTTATGATTGAGAGGTCAACATCAGTCAACATCATCACTTTCACAAGAGCCCCATGTGGGCCTAACCCTTATAATTGAGAGGTCAACATCAGTCAACATCATCACTTTCACAAGAGCCCCATGTGGGCCTAACCCTTATAATTGAGAGGTCAACATCAGTCAACATCATCACTTTCACAAGAGCCCCCATGTGGGCCTAACCCTTATAATTGAGAGGTCAAACATCAGTCAACATCATCACTTTCACAAGAGCCCCATGTGGGCCTAACCCTTATAATTGAGAGGTCAACATCAGTCAACATCATCACTTTCACAAGAGCCCCATGTGGGCCTAACCCTTATAATTGAGAGGTCAACATCAGTCAACATCATCACTTTCACAAGAGCCCCATGTGGGCCTAACCCTTATAATTGAGAGGTCACATCAGTCAACATCATCACTTTCACAAGAGCCCCATGTGGCCCTAACCCTTATAATTGAGAGGTCAACATCAGTCAACATCATCACTTTCACAAGAGCCCCATGTGGGCCTAACCCTTATAATTGAGAGGTCAACATCAGTCAACATCATCACTTTCACAAGAGCCCCATGTGGGCCTAACCCTTATAATTGAGAGGTCAACATCAGTCAACATCATCACTTTCACAAGAGCCCCATGTGGCCTAACCCTTATAATTGAGAGGTCAACATCAGTCAACATCATCACTTTCACCAGAGCCCCATGTGGGCCCTAACCCTTATAATGAGAGGTCAACATCAGTCAACATCACACTTTCACAAGAGCCCCATGTTGGGCCTAACCCTTATAATTGAGAGGTCAACATCAGTCAACATCATCACTTTCACAAGAGCCCCATGTGGGCCTAACCCTATAATTGAGAGGTCAACATCAGTCAACATCATCACTTTCACAAGAGCCCCATGTGGCCTAACCCTTATAATTGAGAGGTCAACATCAGTCAACATCATCACTTTCACAAGAGCCCCATGTGGGCCTAACCCTTATAATTGAGAGGTCAACCATCAGTCAACATCATCACTTTCACAAGAGGCCCATGTGGGCCTAACCCTTATAATGAAGAGGTCAACATCAGTCAAAATCATCACTTTCACAAGAGCCCCATGTGGGCCTAACCCTTATAATTGAAGGTCAACATCAGTCAACATCGTCACTTTCACAAGAGCCCCATGTGGGCCTAACCCTTATAATTGAGAGGTCAACATCAGTCAACATCATCACTTTCACAAAGAGCCCCATTGTGGGCCTAACCCTTATAATTGAGAGGCAACATCAGTCAAATCAATCACTTTCACAAGAGCCCATGTGGGCCTAACCCTTATAATTGAGAGGTCAACATCAGTCAACATCATCACTTTCACAAGAGCCCCATGTGGGCCTAACCCTTATAATTGAGAGGTCAACATCAGTCAACATCATCACTTTCACAAGAGCCCCATGGGGCCTAACCCTTATAATTGAGAGGTCAACATCAGTCAACATCATCACTTTCACAAGAGCCCCATGTGGGCCTAACCTTCTAATTGAGAGGTCAACATCAGTCAACATCATCACTTCACAAGAGCCCCATGTGGGCCTAACCCTTATAATTGAGAGGTCAACATCAGTCAACATCATCACTTTCACCAAGAGCCCCATGTGGGCCTAACCCTTATAATTGAGAGGTCAACATCAGTCAACATCATCACTTTCACAAGAGCCCCCATGTGGGCCTAACCCTTATAATTGAGAGGTCAACATCAGTCACCTCATCACTTTCACAAGAGCCCCATGTGGGCCTAACCCTTATAATTGAGAGGTCTAACATCAGTCAACATCATTCACTTTCACAAGAGCCCCATGTGGGCCTAACCCTTATAATTGAAGAGGTCAACATCAGTCAACATCATCACTTTCACAAGAGCCCCATGTTGGGCCTAACCCTTATAATTGAGAGGTCAACATCAGTCAACATCATCACTTTCCACAAGAGCCCCATGTGGGCCTAACCCTTATAATTGAGAGGTCAACATCAGTCAACATCATCCACTTTCACAAGAGCCCCATGTGGGCCTAACCCTTATAATTGAGAGGTCAACATCAGTCAAACATCATCACTTTCACAAGAGAGCCCCCATGTGGGCCTAACCCTTATAATTTGAGTGGTCAACATCAGTCAACATCATCACTTTCACAAAGAGCCCCATGTGGGCCTAACCCTTATAATTGAGAGGGTCAACATCAGTCAACATCATCACTTTCACAAGACCCCATGTGGGCCTAACCCTTATAATTGAGAGGTCAACATCAGTCAACATCATCACTTTCACAAGAGCCCCATGTGGGCCTACCCCTTATAATGAGAGGTCAACATCAGTCAACATCATCACTTTCACAAGACCCCCATGTGGGCCTAACCCTTATAATTGAGAGGTCACATCAGTCAACATCATCACTTTCACAAGAGCCCCATGTGGGCCAACCCTTATAATTGAGAGGTCAACATCAGTCAACATCATCACTTCACAAGAGCCCCATGTGGGCCTAACCCTTATAATTGAGAGGTCAACATCAGTCAACATCATCACTTTCACAAGAGCCCCATGTGGCCTAACCCTTATAATTGAGAGGTCAACATCAGTCAACATCATCACTTTCACAAGAGCGCCATGTGGGCCTACCCCTTATAATTGAGAGGTCAACATCAGTCAACTCATCACTTTCACAAGAGCCCCATGTGGGCCTAACCCTTATAATTGAGAGGTCAACATCAGTCAACATCATGACTTTCACAAGAGCCCCATGTGGGCCTAACCCTTATAATTGAGAGGTCAACATCAGTCAACCATCATCACTTTCACAAGAGCCCCATGTGGGCCATAACCCTTATAATTGAGCGGCAACATCAGTCAACATCATCACTTTCACAAGAGCCCCATGTGGGCCTAACCCTTATAATTGAGAGGTCAACATCAGTCAACATCATCACTTTCACAAGAGCCCCATGTGGGCCTACCCTTATAATTGAGAGGTCAACATCAGTCAACATCATCACTTTCACAAGAGCCCCATGTGGGCCTACCCTTATAATTGAGAGGGTCAACATCAGTCAAATCATCACTTTCACAGAGCCCCATGTGGGCCTAACCCTTATAATTGAGAGGTCAACATCAGTCAACATCACACTTTCACACAGAGCGCCCATGTGGGCCTAACCCTTATAATTGAGAGGTCAACATCAGTCAAAATCATCACTTTCACAAGAGCCCCATGTGGGCCTAACCCTTATAATTGAGAGGTCAACATCAGTCAACATCATCACTTTCACAAGGCCCCATGTGGGACTAACCTTATAATTGAGAGGTCAACATCAGTCAACATCATCATTTCACAGAAGCCCCATTTGGGACTAACCCTTTATAATTGAGAGTTCAACATAGTCAAACCATCACACTTTCCAAGAGCCCCATGTGGGCCTAACCCTTTATAATTGAGAGGTCAACATCAGTCAACATCATCACTTTCACAAGAGCCCCATGTGGGCCTAACCTTATAATGAGAGGTCAACATCAGTCAACATCATCACTTTCATCAGAGCCCCATTTGGGCCTAACCCTTATAATTGAGAGTCAAATCGTCAACATCACTCACTTTCACAAGAGCCCCATGTGGGCTAACCCTTATAATTGAGAGGTCAACATCAGTCAACATCATCACTTTCACAAGAGCCCATGTGGGCCTAACCCTTATATTGATGAGTCAACATCAGTCACATCATCACTTTCACAAGAGCCCCATGTGGCCTACCCTTATAATTGAGAGGTCAACATCAGTCAACATCATCACTTCACAAGAGCCCCCTGTGGGCCTCACTACTTATAATTGAGAGGTCAACATCAGTCAACATCATCACTTTCACAAGATCCCCATGTTGGCCTAACCCTTATAATTGAGAGGTCAACATCAGTCAACATCATCACTTTCACAAGAGCCATGTGGGCCTAACCCTTATAATTGAGAGTCACATCAGTCAACATCATCACTTTCACCAGAGCCCCATGTGGGCCTAACCCGTATATAATTGAGAGGTCCACATCAGTCAACATCATCACTTTCACAAGAGCCCCATGTGGGCCTAACCCTTATAATTGAGAGGTCAACATCAGTCAACATCATCACTTTCACAAGAGCCCCATGTGGGCCTTACCCTTATAATTGAGAGGTCAACATCAGTCAACATCATCACTTTTGTCACAAGAGCCCCATGTGGGCCAACCCTTATAATTGAGAGGTCACATTCAGTCACATTATCACTTTCACAAGATCCCCATGTGGGGCCTACCCTTATAATGAGAGGTCAACATCAGTCACCATCATCACTTTCACAATAGCCCCATGTGGGCCTAACCCTTATAATTTAGAGGTTCAACATCAGTCAACATCATCACTTTCACAAGAGCCGACATGTGGGGCCTACCCCTTATCATTTGAGAGGTCAACATCAGTCAACATCATCACTTTCAACAAGAGCCCCATGTGGCCTAACCCTTATTATTGAGAGGAGGTCAACATCAGTCAACATCATCACTTTCACAAGACCCCATGTGGGCCTAACCCTTATAATTGGAGGTCAACATCAGTCAATTCATCACTTTCACAAGAGCCCCTGTGGGCCTACCCTTATATTGAGAGGTCAATCATCAGTCACATCATCACTTCACAGAGCCCATGTGGGCCTAACCCTTATAATTGAGAGGTCAACCATCAGTTCAACATCATCACTTCACAAGAGCCCCATGTGGGCCTAACCCTTATAATTGAGAGGTCAACATCAGTCACACCTCATCACTTTCACAAGAGCCCCATGGTGGGCCTACCCTTATAATGAGAGGTCAACATCAGTCTAACATTCCATCATTTCACAAAGAGCCCCATGTGGGCCTAACCCTTACATTGAGAGGTCAACATCAGTCAACATCATCACTTTCACAAGAGCCCCATGTGGGCCTAACCCTTATAATTGAGAGGTCAACATCAGTCAACAGTCTCACTTTCACAAGCGCCATGTGGTCCTAACCCTTATAATTGAGAGGTCAACATCAGTCAACATCATCACTTTCCACAAAGCCCCATGTGGGCCTAACCCTTATAATTGAAGAGGTCAACATCAGTCAACATCATCACTTTCCAATGAGCCCCATGTTGGCCTAACCCTTATAATTGAGAGGTCCACATCAGTCAACATCATCACTTTTACAAAGCCCCATGTGGGCCTCACCTTATAATTGAGAGGTCAACATCAGTCAACACATCACTTTCACAAGACCCCCATGTGGGCCTAACACCTATAATTGAGAGGTCAACATCAGTCAACATCATCACTTTCACAAGAGCCCCCAATGTGGCCTAACCCTTATAATTGAGAGGTCAACATCAGTCAACCTCATCACTTTCACAAGAGCCCCATGTGGGCCTAACCTTATATATTGAGAGGTCAACATCAGTCCAACATCATCACTTTCACAAAGAGCCCCATGTGGGCCTAAACCTTATAATTGAGAAGGTCAACATCAGTCAACATCATCACTTTCACAAGAGCCCCATGTGGGCCTAACCCGTATAATTGAGAGGTCAACATCAGTCAACATCATCACTTTCACAAGAGCCCCATGTGGGCCTAACCCTTATAATTGAGAGGTCAACATCAGTCAACATCATCACTTTCACAAGAGCCCCATGTGGGCCTAACCCTTATAATTGAGAGGTCAACATCAGTCAACATCATCACTTTCACAAGAGCCCCATGTGGGCCTAACCCTTATAATTGAGAGGTCAACATCAGTCACAATCATCACTTTCACAAGAGCCCCATGTGGGCTAACCCTTATAATTGAGAGGTCAACATCAGTTCAACATCATCACTTTCACAAGAGCCCCATGTGGGCCTAACCCTTATAATTGAGAGGTCAACATCAGTCAACATCATCACTTTCACAAGAGCCCCATGTGGGCCTAACCCTTATAATTGAGAGGTCAACATCAGTCACATCACTCACTTTCACAAGAGCCCCATGTGGGCCTAACACCCTTATAATTGAGAGGTCAACATCAGTCAAACATCATCACTTTCACAAGAGCCCCATGTGGGCCTAACCCTTATAATTGAGAGGTCAACATCAGTCAACATCATCACTTTCACAGAGCCCCATGTGTGCCTTAAACCCTTAATTGAGAGGTCAACATCAGTCAACATCATCACTTTCACAAGAGCCCCATGTGAGCCTAACCCTTATAATTGAGAGGTCAACATCAGTCAACATCATCACTTTCACAAGAGCCCCATGTGGCCTAACCCTTATAATTGAGAGGTCAACATCATTCAACATCATCACTTTCACAAGAGCCCCATGTGGGGCCTAACCCTTATAATTGAGAGGTCAACATCAGTAACATCATCACTTTCACAAGAGCCCATGTGGGCCTAACCCTTATAATTGAGAGGTCAACATCAGTAACCTCATCACTTTCACAAGAGCCCCATGTGGGCCTAACCCTTATAATTGAGAGGTCAACATCAGTCAACATCATCACTTTCACAAGAGACCCATGTGGGCCTAACCCTTATAATTGAGAGGTCAACATCAGTCAACATCATCACTTTCACAAGAAGCCCCATGTGGGCCTTAACCCTTATAATTGAGAGGTCAACATCAGTCAACATCATCACTTTCACAAGAGCCCCATGTGGGCCTAACCCTTATAATTGAGAGGTCAACATCAGTCAACATCATCACTATTCACAAGAGCCCCATGTGGGCCTAACCCTTATAATTGAGAGGTCAACATCAGTCAACATCATCACTTTCACAAGAGCCCCATGTGGGCCTAACCCTTATAATTGAGAGGTCAACATCAGTCAACATCATCACTTTCACAAGAGCCCCATGTGGGCCTAACCCTTATAATTGAGAGGTCAACATCAGTCAACATCATCACTTTCACAAGAGCCCCATGTGGGCCTAACCTTATAATTGAGAGGTCAACATCAGTCAACATCATCACTTTCACAAGAGCCCCATGTGGGCCTAACCCTTATAATTGAGAGGTCAACATCAGTCAACATCATCACTTTCACAAGAGCCCCATGTGGGCCTAACCCTTATAATTGAGAGGTCAACATCAGTCAACATCATCACTTTCACAAGAGCCCCATGTGGGCCTAACCCTTATAATTGAGAGGTCAACATCAGTCAACATCATCACTTTCACAAGAGCCCCATGTGGGCCTAACCCTTATAATTGAGAGGTCAACATCAGTCAACATCATCACTTTCACAAGAGCCCCATGTGGGCCTAACCCTTATAATTGAGAGGTCACCATCAGTCAACATCATCACTTTCACAAGAGCCCCATGTGGGCCTAACCCTTATAATTGAGAGGTCAACATCAGTCAACATCATCACTTTCACAAGAGCCCCATGTGGGCCTAACCCTTATAATTGAGAGGTCAACATCAGTCACACATCATCACTTTCACAAGAGCCCCATGTGGGCCTAACCCTTATAATTGAGAGGTCAACATCAGTCAACATCATCACTTTCACAAGAGCCCCATGTGGGCCTAACCCTTATAATTGAGAGGTCAACATCAGTCAACATCATCACTTTCACAAGAGCCCCATGTGGGCCTAACCCTACTTATAATTGAGAGGTCAACATCAGTCAACATCATCACTTTCACAAGACCCCATGTGGGCCTAACCCTTATAATTGAGAGGTCAACATCAGTCAACATCATCACTTTCACAAGAGCCCCATGTGGGCCTAACCCTTATAATTGAGAGGTCAACATCAGTCAACATCATCACTTTCACAAGAGCCACACTTCTTCAGTTCTTAACTCTTAACATTCTGATGCCATTCAATACACATTCTTTTCACCTCAGTCTTGGTCCACCAATTTTTCTTTTTTCCTTCTGGATTTTATTTAAAAACTTTCTTTGCAGTTCTCATATTACTCATTCTACTAAATATCCACCAATTCCAACCTTTTAATTTTTATAAATTTAACAGTAAGTAGTTCATTATATTATAGTCGACAGTTCTCCTTCTCCATATTCATTTTTTTAAAATTTTTATTTAACAGGTATACATCTTCTTCTGCCCAATATTAAGTTTAGATTATCTTCCTCCATTATCTCTATACTTCCATTTCACCATTCTATAGTCCCCAGTCCTTCATCAAATTCATAATTTCCTCTATCCACGTCTTCTTAGGCCTCCCTCTTCATGATGAGCATCAAAGATTAGACTTTAAGATACCTTCGCACTTGAGACTTCTGAGCGATTTTTTTTTACTTGGGTGTGTTACCAGCCCAACCGCAAAAACCCCAACCTGGAGGACCAGAGTTTAATTTCGGAGTTGTCTTTCTTCTAGACAGACTGCCTTACAAGGCTACAGAGCTCTGTCTGCCCCGAGTATCTGGTTTTATGGCGCCAGAAACTCACCATTCACCCTCTATCTTCAGTAAAAACAGTCCCACCACATGAAGGTAGATGGAAGGGTTTGGTAGAGAGAGGCTATACTTTGCGCTATCTGGAGCCTTTTGTAGAGTCTGAGACCTCATCCTCAGATCCGCCCCAGTCATCCTCTACCCTTTAGGGTAGACTTGAGACCGGAACAGGTCGCACTGATCTAATCCTAGAAAGGAAGAAGAAGAAGAAGAAGGTATGTTCAGATCTCATGTTATAATTGTCTGTCCGTATTTTACTGGTTCTTCCAACATTATTCGTCCTAGTGGTTTGTAATGAAGAATCTGTTTCGGAATTCTGTTGTTATCCATTCTACTGATGTGGGCCATCCGTTCATCTCTGTATTGTGCAATTCTATCTAACAGTTTGAATATATTTAGTTCTCTCAGTATATTTTCATTTCGTTTTCGATCTGTTATTGTATAACCAATTTTTCTTAATACGGCCAAAAATGTGTATAAGAATCTTTCTATCGAATACATATAATAGTGTTTCATATAATTAAAAGAAAAAAGTTATACGTATTGTATTTTATCGTAATTTTAAACTCCTTATTCTCAGATGCTGGCACTAATATCATAAACGTAAATGTGGAGTACAAGCTATCTCTTATGTCCATTAACATTAACGTAGAGTGTTTTGAAGCATGAACCAACGCATTTATCAACATGGTCGTTTAATTCCATTTTAGAGTCCGAGTACAAACAGATAAATGACCCCTCCCTTTTGCTTATTGTCTAAAAGCGAGAGATTTCAATCTATATCGCTTTATCCTGTTCTTGTATTCAATATAACTAGACACGCCCTTGTTTGTATGTACTATAACATTTTCTTAACTAAAAAAATAATTAAACGAAACACAAGATACAGTTCATTAAATCGTCCAATTTAGAACTCCTGTCTAAAAATCTACAGTTTCCTTCATTAATGTATTTTTTATGAAAGCCAGGATTTTCTTATTTTTTATTAGGCCTATTTAATTACTAATATAAACGTGCACAATTATTTTTTTGGAAATCTATTTTTTTATTCTCCTAAAACAATATCAACATAATTATTTCTATGATGATCTTGAAGAAGATTTTCGGGCTGTAGGCCGTGGTCGTGAGGCTTGTAGTTCCCCGACGTTTCGCCAGAGACTGCGTCTGGTATCCTCAAGGGTTGTCTTGAGACTGGCAATTCTGTCCGCTGTCTGTCCTATTTATACGTTCACCGCGATGTGTTCGTAACATAACCTTCAGGAGACGATTACATATTACAATACAGGGTGAACGATAATTACATCGACAAATTCAGGAACTGATTCCTGACTGGAAATGAAGGAAAAAAGTTCTATAAACATGTGTCCGGAAATGAACGATGTGCGTGCAACGACAACAAATCGTCCCGGCACACAGTAAAGTAAAAAATAAAGTGATCCCACTATAGCTTCAGGAGGCGCTTGGGGTAGTCTGATACTCATTTCTGTTAGAGGCTGAGTCGACCCGAGGGTCATAGTGCCTCCAGAAGGTTTGGGTCAGTTTAAAAACCCTGACCTCATCGAGACTCGAACCCACGACCTTCCGGCTTGTAGCGCAGTACCCCACAGTCCCGGCACACAGTGCATAGCATAATCCCATCCACGTCGCAACAAATGTCCAAAGTGGCCTCCATGGGATGAAATGCACATGTATCATGGATTGCCGGGTATGCACATCAGAAACTGGTTCAGCGTAAACAACACTTTTCAGATGCCACCAGTGATAAAAATCCAGACAGTTTAAGTCCGATGATGTAGCAGGCCATGCAACAGGGCCGAGAGAATGTCATTCGTCAGTACCATCTACCGTGGCAACGATGCATTTATGGACACATATTCATAGGACATTTTTTCCTCCTTTTCCAGTCAGGAATCATCCCTAGCAGTTTGTAGTTGTAATTTTCATGCTATGATTTGTAGCTTTACTAGGGATTTATAGATGTGGTAGCTTCCCGTTGCTTTCCACACCGGTGAAGGATGATAATGATGATGATAGCCGGATGATTTTCGGGGGACTTTGGACCCTAAGCTTCCTGACATTTGTCTTACAGGTGAGGAAAAACCCCGAAATAAACCTCACCCAGGAGCCTGTCCTATCTGGAATCGAACCCGGGCCCGCTGCGTGACAAGGCAGCACGCTACCTCGAGACCACAGCGGTGGACATTTCTAACAAAGACCTATGTAAAAATCCTACACTTCGCTTATTTCTTGTCCATCTATATTAAAAGTTAAGTTCCTGATAGTATCTACTCTCATTTTCTTTGTCTTGAATACATTTATTTTTAGGTGCGAATTGTTTGTTTCGTTTTTTGTTATTTTTGTTTCCATATCATAAAATCTCTGTACGAGAAGACAAAGTTACATGATTAAAATACTGCAATAACTTGAACGCGTAGATTAACTCAATTAACATCTAAACAAAATAATAGTTAATATAATCGTTCAAATCTAAATTTCCAGATTATTAAATTAAGTTTCATGTTTAGAAAAAAACTATAATAATTGGAACGCATCTCCATTAAACATCTAAAAAACAATAATAGTTCATACAATCGTTCAATCCGGAGAACGGTTTAATTCAGTTTGGTATAAAGGAATCAGCTACAATAATTGCAATGCAGATAGTATCCCCATCAAATGAAAAGAGATCAGTGAAAACGAGCACAATGAACAATTCTGCAATGAAACAGTTAATGGAAGCTAAGCTATATAACACAATGGCCTTTTAATTGTTCTAAAGGATTCAAGTTACGGGTCAGATGAGCTATTCAATTACAGTCAATGAATTTAGGAAGCAAATGGCGGCTAAAAACGTGTTGCACTAAGTGTAAATTGGATTTTTTATTATATTACTAGGCCCACTGTATGTACTGTACGTATGTATATCATATATGATTTCACTGGAGTATTATATAGTAGTTTTACTCGGGGTCGGATAAAAGTAATAGCAAGGCAACTGTAATTTCTAGAAGGAGTTACACCGTGTCCATTCAAACTTCCCGCATTTTAATTAATCATAACTTTCAAAGTATGCGGAATTATGAAATGAGGTTGGTATTAAAAGAAAGAGAAACTGAAATAATTTTTTGTTTTCATTGTTGCAGTTAATTCATCTGTTGCATGTTGGACAATGATGACGTAAAACTAAATGGCGACTCCTCAGCAACGAGCATGAACAGTTTTCTGGTATGCAGAGACGAAGTCAATAATTACAGTGCAAAGAAATTACCGGAGAGAATATGGAGGAAATGCATCTAATGGGAAGACCATTAAGGCATGGCTTGAGAAGTTACTGGCGACTGGAAGCGTTAAAAAAAGAATTAGGAGGTGCTCATTACATTTATGTTTCAGAAGAAAAGATTGAAGACATTAGAGCAGGATAGAGGTGTTTAAGTGTGTGGCAATGAAAATTCTTTGAGTTTCTGCTTTGTTTAATACCGGCCTCATTTCATAATTCCGATTACTTTGTTAGTTATGATTAATTAAAATGTAGGAGTGTTTGTATGGGACACTCTGTACTATGAGAAACACTGTATATTATTCATTATCTTTTACGGTGTCACTTACCAAAACATGGAATTCCCTTCCACCCTATGTCAGAGACTGTCAAACTATAACATCCTTCAAAAACAAACTAAAGAATTATTTAATAACAAACTAACTTATACACCTCACTGATAGTATTCTTTTAGCAATATTAATATATTTAATTATTTATGTAAATAATATTAAGAATAACAAATATTTTTATTTGTTTTGTTTTAAATATTGTATAATCGTAAAATTAGTTTTCTATATCTCATTATTTTCCTGTTTTTTATATACACTAGACAGGGACAATTTAATATGTCTTGCTTGTATACATTTTATTATTAGTTTTAGTCTTAATTTTAACTAATATTAACTGGTTGTATTATAGATCGTAATATGTATATTAGATATTATCTTTTGATCAAATTTTTACTTAGTGTTTAATATTAGAGTTAATTAAGATTGTTATATTCTTATGTAATATATGTTTGTCCTGGTGAGTGGAAGAGAAGGCCACATGGCCTTAACTCCACCAGGCTAAATAAATCTTAAATCTTAAAAATCTTAAATCTTAAATCTTATATTCAGTGAGTGTATGAACCAATCGTGGCAGTACATTGGGTAAATGTATAAATTCAATTATTTTTTGTCAATTGAAAAAGTACTTTGTTCAGGTCACTCTTTCATGGTAACCATTTTCTTTTAGCAAATTACTAGCTGTAGAATTACTTTCGATATTTGTGATATTGGTTTGCATTTATTATGAAACCGAACATTAATTTTAGGTTCTTCTGTTGCTTCTTTTCGGTACCATTTAACTGGTTTGTATATTCTGAACAACAATACTGTTTACACTGCTAAGGTAGGTACACCCTTAAACAAAAAAAAAATGAGTCATCTCTTGATTCTACCGACCGATCGGGGAAATTCGTGAGCACTCGCAGAAGCCTGATTCACATTAACACGTTTTCAATAATTGTACTGTGGTGTTTGCTAGTTAACGTAGTGCACACTCAAGTAACATAAAAGAGAGAGCTTGCCTTTGTGTGTTTCCGTAGTCGAGAGGTTTAACACACAACATCTGCGTTCGTAACCTCACGGGTTTGATTCCCGTTCTACTTTTTTTATTTTACTGAATGTTAGGATAGCATTTCGCCTGTAATATAGTTTCATATTTAATTTTATATTTGAGTTTTATGGCTGTAATGTACACACAAAACACACAAATGAAAACCTTCTAATAATTAAATGAAGAAAGAAAATAATATCTTCTAAAATGAAACTTTAACAAAAACAAATCAATATCGGGTGTATGAATCTTCAGCATCTATTGCCGCCCTCAATCTGCAAGACATTGATGCAATCAAATTTCTACAGGCACGTGGACGATCGCCTAGAGCATCCCAGGCGTCTTAAATTTATGCCAATAAGCCATCTTTCGTTTTTCGTGCATCTGCAGGCCAATTAGAGTTCATCTCTATTTTCATCTTAGCCCATACATTTTCGATTGGATTAAACCTGGTGAACAGCGAAATTTGATTTGCCTTCTCCTTTAACAATGAAATCAAATTTCGCTAAACATATTTCAGAAAGCGGCCACAGTTTCAACAATATCGATAATACAATGTAAATTATACACAGAGAAAACAACAGACACAAAATTAACATTTTACAAGAAATCGAAATTATCAAGAAGGCCAAGAATACAAACATTCTCCACGAAAATGTGCCTAATAAGCAAAACCCTCTATTAGATACAGTTAATTCAATACTACTACAACAACTCCAGAAGATGAAGCATGCATAGAAAGGCCTAGAGTGAAATCAATTTTAGATAGTTGAGGAAGACGTTAGTATACAAGGTAAAAATAAATAGTAGTTTAAACAAACTAAAACAACACGCTTTATTAGAAAACCGAACTAAAAAAATGAAAAATAATTTTATTTTCCAAAACGCTTGGGGTAAAATTAAAGTGGTCAACAAAAAAATAATCTCCAACACATCTAGAATAAAACTAGAGTTATCTACAAAAAAAATAATTATAATATCAAAAGCTTGGGGTGCTCTATATCAATTAATAATTATATTTGATAATAAACAGATATTGGTAAAAGTAAAGTCTCTAAGAACAAAACGTAAAAACTATAAAAAGCACCCAACGCTTTTGATGGTAAAATTATTCTTTTTGTAGATAACTCTAGTTTTATTCTAGATGTGTTAGAGATGATTTTTTGTTGATGACTTTAATTTTTTCCCCCAAACGTGTTGGAAATTAAAATTATTTTTTTTATTTTTTTGTACGGTTTTCTAATAAAGCGTGTTGTTTTAGTTTTTAAAACTATTATTTATTATTTATTTTTTTAGTTTGGTTATCTAATAAAGCGTGTTGTTTCAGTTTTTAAACTTACTTACTTACTCACTGGCACTATCGAACCCGTAGGTTCATGGCCACACGGACATAAGTTCTCCATACATCCCTATCCTGAGCTAATGCTTTCCAATCATTCCCTGTATAATCTACTTCCCTCAAATCATAGTTAATGTTGTTCTCCCACCTCATTCTCGGTCTACCTACTGGGCGTTTTCCTTCTGGCTTTCCTACAAGAAGTTTCCATGCACGTCTTTCATTCCCCATACGCGCAACATGTCCTGCCCATCGCAGTCTACGGGACTTAACTGTTCTTATTATATCTGGCTTCCTATAAAGACCATGTAGTTCATTGTTATGTAGTCTTCTCCATTCACCTGTCTGTTCATCTCTCTTTGGTCCAAAAATTTTCCTAAGAACTTTATTCTCAAATACTCGTAATCTCCTTTCCTCCCTTAAAGTAAGAGTCCATGTTTCGCACCCATATAATATAACTGGTAGAATAATAGTTTTATATATTTTCAGCTTAACGTTTTTTGAAAGGAGTTGGGACATCAAAAGTCTCTGCAATGCATAATAGCATGCATTTCCAGAATTGAGCCTATGTTTAATTTCTTTGTGCATCTCATTCCTATTTGTGATTATTGTTCCTAGGTATTTGAATTCAGCCAATTCCTCAAAATTTCCCTCATTTGTCATTAGCTGTCCATTTCCATTATATAATGAATTTCTACGTGTGACCATATATTTAGTTTTACTGATATTTACTTCCAGTCCTAATTTCTTAGTGTTACTCAATAGTGTGTGCGTGTTGGCCTTTAGTATCTCCTCGCTATCGGCCAGTAGTACTACATCATCAGCATAAACTAACAGCTTATTAATACCATTCAGTTGTTTAAACTATTACTTATTTTTTAAATTTTTAGTTTAACTGATTGTCATAAACCGGAATCCCATGAAAATGTAATTGCTTAATACTTTTCTAAAAAAAACTCCGGCCCGGATTTGAACCAGCGACCTATCGATTGCTGTAATTATATACCACTACAGTCCACGGCTTTACTAACTGAGCTCTTACAACGATTGACTAAAAAGTCGGTAAGTCCGCAACCTATTATACAGGTTTTTATTTTTTTGATTTTTCGATGATTCTGGCCAGGATTAAAAAAAAAAACTATGAAATTATTGTATTGTCATGGGTCCTTTACAAGTATACAAAGTTTCAAGTCGATCCAATGTTTTAAGTGGATGAAAATCGCGTTCAAAGATTCCGTTACATAAATACAGGTTCGTTACATAGACAGATACAGGTCAAGCTAATATAAAGCGTGTAAAAATATATAATTTAACATTGTTATAACCTCAACGGTATAAAAAAATTATGAACTTAAAAAGTACAGATTAATTCAAATGTCGAAATAAAATGTATTTAATTCATAAAACATTTTGATACAAATATCACGAAAAAAACTGTGTAATTGAAAACGCAAACCTGCGATCTTTGTTAACTGAAAAAGTGACCGCGTGCTTTACCGCTGAGCTATCGGGACACGTAGGAGAGTCTTCAGTTCATGCCAAGTAACACAGTAGCTCAGGGACTGCACAATTATGACAAGTTTCCTAGTTTGATACTAGTAAAATTCATGGTGATTTTCCGTTGAGGTATTAGTTCACAGTAATATAATGTACGGTTAAAGAAGGTAACTATATTATAGTGTTTAACCGTACATTATATTACTGTGTTCCTAGTTTGAACCCAGCGCTGTGCCGAGTATGACTTAGAAGAAATGTGCGTTCAAGAGATGGCTCTTTTTTTTGTCGAAGGGTGTACATATACGTTGTGAAGTCTATATAAGGGAAGGAGGAGGGGACTGTACATTTACTTCTTACTCGTAGAATAATAGCTAGAAATTTATAATATATTTTATTTTCCTGGAAATGTAACTATATTTTATATTAATCTTAAACTGTCATAAAACATATGCATGGGGAAGGCATCGCATTCCATTACCACGCACATCTCTTATATCCACGAAGTGACTATCTTACAGCTTTGAAATGACGTTTCGTGTGGCATACCCCTCCCGAAGTGGTTCTTTCATTTTTGCAACGAAATCATAGTCACACTGGGTTCATATCAGATGAGTATGGCGGAATTTCCATGTCGCAGTGCCATCGAAATAGGAGATTCGTGACATCGTTACCAGCGTGACACCTCGCAATGTCAATTTGGGGTCGTCCTGAACGACGATGTTCCGAACAGCTTCCTTGCCTTCATGAAACATATACCACCCATCATGCCTATTTGCGATAAGCTTCACGTAGTTCCAGAAAACTTCTTGTGCATCAAGACCTTAGTGCAACATCAATGTTTATCCAGTTGTGAAAATATGTTAGAGAAATTTCAAGACACTGCAAAACGACACTGAATTATGAACAACTGTCTCCATTATCATAATGCCACGAGTGATTTCCAAATTATCGATAAATTCACGACTCACGAAGTGAGTCGTGAATTTATCTTGATAATTTGGAAATCAAGAGTGGTATTTGTTAGGACTATTTAACGAATAAAATTAAGCTGTTTACTCACAAATCATTACTTAAATATAGTTATTTTAAAATATTTATATATTTTATGTAAACGGCGATGTTTGAAAACAAATGAGAAACGATTGATACGCTTCATTTACTTCTTTTGTTCATCACTGCAACCAGATCATATTATTTATTGCCAAATGAACGCAATATTGTAAGAATGCACTCTAGTGGAGAAAAAATTAAACACATCAAACTGTATATTAATTCATTTCTGATGTCCTATGATGTAAATATGACAATTATATTTTTCTGGAATGTTATTACCTGGGAAAAAATACATTTAAGAAAGTGCTAACAGTGGTTTCTTTTTTTGGTGGTATAATCAATTGCTACAAATGTTTTTATATTAACTCCCGCGTGCGCAATGTGTTGATATTCACGCATTATATATACAATCTGGTAGCCGTATTTCTTATAGAGTTAGTCACTTCAAAATAATGCTATGACCTATTCAGAATGTTAAAAAGGAGGTGATTTCTTTATTATGATAAATTTTAGTTGGTAAATTCTAGGCGAAACACGACTGTGATTGGTTGTAAATAAAAAATCATTGAAATCTGATTGGTTATTGACTCCCATTTGGGGCATGAGTTAAATAGTCTTCATAAACTCATCTAACATTCGTACGCACGCGCGCACACACACACACACACACACACACACACACACACACACACCTATAAACTAAGAATTTTTTATTTAACCGAACATCTTAATATACTGCGGGGCTTATCCATACAATGAATAGAAAATAAGTATATTCGTATCCTAACAAAATCTACAGATAAAGTTTAGGGAAGTTGAAAACTGATGGAAAAGGGCCATAATTTTGTCTAGAACATGGCGAACACCAAAACGTTACAATGTCTCCGAAACTTTGACATGCGTTTTTACGGAGAACATATACCGGAAAGTGAACTAGGACAAACAACAAGGAATAAACGTAAACGGCAGCATCTACCAGATCTAAAATTCGTCAATGAACTGGTCCTGTTTGCCAAACACCTGTAGAATATATACAAAGCTTCAATGATTCTGTTCACTTAGTAAACCGCAGGCTTATCGATGAATATGACAAAAACACAGCTATTGACAAATAGTCTGGAAACCCCAATAGAAATAGAAAGAGCATTACCTTATACAGCAGAACATATGTTACTTCTTCTTCTTCGTTAGGCTCTACGACTTCCAGTGGAATGTCTTGGCTTTCTCAACTAGTTTACGCCATTTCTTCCTATCTCGTGCAGTAGATTTCAAATGGAGGGTCTGATGCCAAAGTGAACCAACTACGTTTTTAATATTTTTCACAATTCACCTTTAAAGTATATTTTGAAATATAAAAATGAATAATGACATGATCTTTTTTATATTTCAAAATATACTTTAAAGTTGAATTGTGAAAAATATTAAAAACGTAGTTGGTTCACTTTGGCCTCAGACCCTCCAAATCAAAAATCCCCATCTCTCTTAAATCCTCAATTACGTCATCCTCCCATCGAGGTTAACTAATATTCTTCAAGGACAAATCAGAAAATGAAATAATAAATAATATCCACAGCTTGTAGATGTTTCTGGTCCCTTCAGTTCATATTCCTTAACAAGGCGCTAAAGAGAAGAATTAGATTTGAAGCACTTGAAGCCAACACTACAGGCTAAACGTCAACAACAACCAAACAGATAACCGCACTACAATTATGCAAGAGGATGACGGAACGGAAGATCTTGGAAATAACTTGGAGGGACAGTATTTTCCACATGTCACTGTCCAAAATAGCAGCAACAAGCGTCACACAATGAATCATCGAACGGAAATAGAAATAGGGAGTTCACATCGCGATGATGCAGAACGACAGAAGGACGTGTAAAGTTACTACAGTGAGTTTCACTCGACCTGCTGCCGATAGCGGGAAAAGTGATTGCAAGCATTGAGTCATCAACTCGCGCTGCCCACGCAGTGTCCACCATTGTAGCCGCAAGTCGAGTGAAACTCACTGCATATGGTAATCGCGGATAGGAAATCGTCACAGAGGCAGACTAGGACAGAGATGGGCTGACTTCTAATCAAAGCATGCTGGTCAATAGTGGTGCAGCATAGCAAGAAACAAACATGTATGGAAATCCGTAGATAGTCGACTCAAAAGTGTGCAATGAATAGAGAATCATAACGTGGAACAGCTTACTGCGTTACAGAAGTAATAGCTACCCTCAAGTACTAGCATTTGCCTTTCCACGGTGAAATGAGACTAACTTTAGTACTATGTAATTTATATAATCGTAGAACATAATTATGCACGAACGGCCAAACAGGCACATTCGCACTCTTCTTATTAACATAATTTTTCTAAAACACGATGTCAATAAATTCCAGTAATACATACATACATACATACATACATACATACATACATACATACATACATACATACATACATACATACATACATACATACATACATACATACATACATACATACATACATACATACATACATACATACATACATACATACATACATACATTCATACATATCCATAGTAATTCTGCCCGAGGGCAAGGTCTTTCACTCCAATCATTGCATTTTCATACTATGGTTTGCAGCTTTACTAGGGAATTATAGGTGTGGTAGCTTCCCATTGCTTTCCACACCGGTGAAGGGTGATGATGATAATGATAAGGATGATGATGATAATGATTGCCGGATGATTTTCGGGGACCCTTGGGCCGTAAGCTTCGTGACATTTGTCTTACAAGTGAGGAAAAACCCCGAAAGAAACCTCACCCAGGAGCCTGTCCCGACCGGGAATCGAACCCGGTGGATATATATATATATATTTATTGTTCAAACTTAAATTGTGGATTTCATAAAAAAAAACAATTAAAATTGTATGGCAGTGTAAAAACAATGACTGAAAAAAGATTCCCAAAAAGAATGCTAGAATGCGTGCGACTTGGAAGAAGAAGAAGAAGAAGAAGAAAGAAAAATGAGAAGAATAAGAAGAAGAGGACGGCCAAAAATAACGTGAATCGATGGTATTTGAGCAGCATGAGGGGAAAAAGGATTGGACAATGGAGATTGGAATGATAGAGAGAAGTGGAATAGAATGATTGTTGATTAATTGCACCGGGACTTGAACCCTTAACCACGCGAACTGCTACCAAAGTTTACACCGCGTGTTGGTGCTGGATCAAACCAATGTTGTTGATAAATATTTTGAATAGAAAACATAGACTGCTCAAATTAAGATATCTTTTCCCGGGCCCATAAAAGGCAAAGATTAATTTAACTTTCCTTAATAAATTATCAAACATGTAATGTGCAGTAAGCTACAAGCTATAATCGTGGAAGCTTTAAGGAAAGAGGAACTCACACACGCTTGAGTAAGCTTTGGAATTTTTACTTTCATATCTGACATAGGCTAGCTACTAAATAAATAGGCAAAAAAGTAGGCCTACTTAAAATAGACAACTAAAGTTTAATGCGAGTCAAAAAGATAGTCAGATATAACATTGAAAATAAATGAATAAATGATTAATTTGACAAAGAAAATAATGTTATCATTGATCGTCTATACAAAAAAATAATAATAATATTAAGAAACATACATACATAGTTACATACACACTAGTCCAGCCTAGGGTTGGGGTACACAGTCCTTGCGGCCCCACCCTGGCCTAAAGGACTAATAAAGCAAACTAGCTCTTCTGAGCTATATTGACCAGACTCCGACGACAACTGAACAGATGATAATCTGATGTTAGAAAACTCAGCTCTTTATGAGAGTTCACAAGGAGAGGGGAGAATGCGCGATAGCCCACGGCGTGTACTAGGAAAGGAAGGGGTAGGTAGGAGAGCATTTGGCACTGTTCACAAAGATCACACACGAAATGCAGACGCGATGACGTGTAGGTTGCGCAGTAGGCGTAATCCCTATATCGAAATCTTGATTTCGGTACATAATAATTGGTCGCAGGAAGATGTGAAAATCGTTAAACCTGATAAATATGTGTGTGTGTGTGTTTTAATACAGTCGTAACGAACGCAATAAAATATTTTTTTTTATTTTTTAAATGCTGGGATTGAAACAATAATTTTAAAAAATAGGTTATTTATATCAGTTTGTGTGCACCAATATCCAGAAATTGAATATTTTTAAATTTAATTATCAAGACGCTACAACTTATATCCCATACCGGTATATTTATTGTATCAATGGCGATTATGATGAAAGGGGTTCTGGTAAATAAATTATAATCCAGCACTGAGGAAATACAGTAAAACCTCGGGTTTTGGCAAAGTTCAAACCGGGATCTCCCGAATACGAGTCTCAAACTCAAACACGATTGATGTAATAATAACAATAATAATAATAATAATAATAATTATTATTATTATTATTATTATTATTATTATATTATTAGTAAACTTTCAACCGCTGTGGTCTCAGGGTAACGTTTATACCTAGTACACAGCTGCCTCGAGTTAAATCCCCGCTCGGGACAAGTTTCCTTAGTGAGATTTATGCAAGGTAAGCAAATGTCAAGAAACGTCAAGACCCAAATAGTCCCCGACACCAACTGGACGTTGTAATTTTGTAATCTTGTCAAAGACATATAATTCTGTCAAAATATATAACCCGAAACCGAGATTATGGTAATAAAAATAATAATAACAGTAATAATAGTACAAAACATTATACACGTCAACAAATTATTTAGACCGGAATCCATTGGAATCTTGTACAGTTGCTTACTAAATTTAAGTTTTATAATGACAATGAAGTTAACGGTAATGAGGGAGCAAAACGCACGGTTGAGTTAAGGAAGTAGTGAACATTTTAGTTGTGTGAACATGCAATGTCATAGCAGATGACTCAGTACATTGTATACCTGATAATAATTAGGAATGCGTCTTCATTATTCGCATCAAGCTACTGCTATTCACTGCACAATCAAGCTGAAGGCACAGTATTATTATTTCCAAACACACGCACATGCACACCAAACATTTCGAATGTTTCATCACAACTGGTATGAGCTCCATTACAGTTGAATATTGTATAATTGAAATCTCACCCGAATAAGGAGTCCACAGTTGTGGTTTCGAGGTAGCGTGCTGCCTTGTCACGCAGCGGGCCTGGGTTCGATCCCCGCTAGGATCAAGTTTCCTGGGTGAGGTTTTTTCGGGGTTTTTCCTCATCTGTAAGACAAATGTCAGGATATTTTAAGGTCTAAACGGTCCCCGAACATCATGTGGCCATTATTATCATCAATATCATATTCACCTCATTAGATTAAGTTTAGGTTTAAGGCCTCTCCTGGCGCATCATTGCCCATCGCCATCACCCATCATATCATTGGGGCAGCATAACCACACCTTCCAGGCGCCCCAACTTCAGAAGTGGGTTACAATACGCCAATGCCAGGAGAGAATACCTGAAATGTCGAATGACAAACAGGTGGCATTGAAAAAAAACTGACAGCAACAATTTTGTGTGAAATTCGTTTATTCGTTTTAGATGGAACACTACCTTACAACCAATTTCAGTGGAGTGATACATTATATCACATATTCAGCTGTATGCCATCTGCTTAATATAGTTTGGCAGAGAACAAAATAAAGTCGTGCTGCGCATGCGCTAGAATTCTATAACGGAATGCTAACCTTCCAGTCACATTTTTCTGGGATTTCCCATGATCACGTGACTTAGTTGTAATCTTGGGAGGCGTTCAATTGCAACACTAAGATTTTACTGGTTATTTCGTAGCATTGTTTCGTTGGTGATACCAGTTCCCGTTCAACGTACCTGAGTAGCCCAGTGGTCCTCAACTATAATTTTAAATTACGAGACCTTTTGGACCAACGTAAATCATCAACGTTTAATAATTGCTTCGTGTTGTGAAGAATTTGAAGAAAGGGTTTTGGACGATGGGTATATTTTTTGTTTATTATTCTTCCGTTTCCAGGTTCCTTTAAACTATCCGTTTTCCTTAATATTTAGTACGTCAAAGGATAATGGAAAGAAATAAACTAAGCACCAACTTAAATTATAAAATAAAACATCAAAAACTAAGATGAATTCAGTATTTTTAAAATCCATGGCGATACATTGTTGAGGTTACGAAGTAATATGATAAAATCTTAAAATCAATACTTGATACATCAGTCGTCTTCAACGGAAATAAACTTCTGTTTAAAAACTTTGTCAAAATAATTAAAACATGTAGGCCTTTCAGAATTATGTTCCTTCTTCGGCATGTAATATGATGCTAGGGAGTGGAATGGGAGACGCGGCATTAAAAGCTAAGATACTCAAATGGAACTGGGGCGGACATATGGCCAGGATGAACCAGGACAGGTGGGCCTACGCCACAACGATGTGGAATCCGAGACAAGGAAAAAGAAGCATTGGATCCCACGAAAGAGATGATCCCAAATATTTTATGTAGTGATGGATGAGCAGTAGACTAAAATAGCAAGATGCAGACAGAGATGAAAAGAAGCGAGTATAGGCCTAGACTAATATACTTGTTTTAAATTTTATTCAGCATATTCCATCACAAAGATCGTTCCAATTTAGTATTTTCCAATTTAGTCTTCTATCATTTATCCAAAGGTTTATAGGTTCAATTTCACATTCTTATCTAATAACGGAGCTGCGAATTTTCTCTCTCAGCGATTTTCCTTAAAACTTTCATTTCGGTTGTTTCATTGATTTGTTTTGTTTTTTGAGTTTCTGTTCGGCATACACAACCAGATGTTAGAACTGGTCTTATGACAGATTTGTATATTCTTACTTTTTTATCTATTGTTAAATTTGTATTTTTCCAAACAGTATTGTTTAAACATCCCGGTATTTTGTTTGCATTATTTGCTTGATGGAGGATTTCATCTGTTATTCTGTTGCTGCTATTAATTTGTACTCCTAAATGTTTAAATATTAAAATAAAAATACAAAATTATGTTCATAAAATTATGCTTATAGATTGGTGAAGTACCGTAATAGAATAAGGTAGGAGGAGAACATGGTCACAAGCATGTAATGGTAGTAATGTAGGCACAGTGAAAGTGAAATGGAATACTCAGACTTAGATGAAAGACTAAGAGAAAAAAGTGTATCTCAATTACTAGGAGTAGTGAAAGAAGGTAAATCCAATCGCCAAGAACTATCTCATCCTCTTGATCACCGAGTTAGCCCTATCCGGTAGTAGTAGGTCTTTACCCTGTAGGGAAAAGAATGGACTTATTTATGTTTTTATTACTGTATTCTTTATATATTATTAAAAGCGTGTTATTAAATATTGCATCTGTTTAGTGGCGTGCTGCTATGACGTGTTTTGAGTGGCTGGGTTTTCCTTCTGAGCATTTGAAGTATTTAAAACGTTCGTTGTATCGTATGTTAAAATGTCTAGTGGTTCTAAATAAATAAGCACCTTATATATGACCGTGCGTACTGTTATCGTCAATGTAATGTATTTTAAAACAAAAATATCAATACTGAAAATATAATTACAATACTACTACTACTACTACTACTACTACTACTACTACTACTACTACTACTACAATACACTGTAATAAGCCTAGATGTTAATTTGTATTATTGAATCAATAGTAGTTTGCATTTTTCATTTTTGTGCTGGTTGACTTGAAGAGAATATTATATCATGGCCTAATTCTAATATATATTAACGTATATATATAACGTCATCATTATCGTTAGATAACAAAATTATCCGTTCCCCTGCCAGTAATGGTTATACAACAAGCTACACACATATTGTGAAGAAGTTGCTGTAGATCGGGGGAAATGAGTCCTTCATTCTTCTCTTATCGCAAAAACTAGCCTGTCATCAACTTGTCTTCAAGTAGACATGCGTTTCAAATAAGTTTACACGCTCCCAAGACAGCATGTCTAGTCAAATAATAAATAAATTACACTTATAAATTATATTTTCCAGTATTTTGAATTCGTCACGAATGAAACGTGTATTTTTTTTATATTTCAAATGTTATTACGAGACGCTTAAAGTTTTTAATGGTATTACATCTTGATCTTTAATTGCGCTCCAATTGGTAGTGTTACGTTTTGTTATTCAGCCCATATGTCTTGTCCAAACGAACCCATATTAAAATTATGATAATTTTTTACATAGGTGTCCATATCCGGAAATGTGAGTTTTCAGTGTTCTCAATATGGTGATTGCTCACTAAATCCAGTATTTTTGCTCTTTCCTAGTTGGTAAAATTTAACAGACGGAGTCTAGAGGGATATCTAGATTTTTCACATTTAAGTTATTGGTGGTTTAGTGATTTTAGAAATATAATTCAATTTTTATGATTTATTGACTTTTGTTTTCGAAAAGAAAGTATTACAAAAATTTACAATATCAGTGATTAAGAGCCAGTTTGACCGTTCGTGCCAATTGGACACTTCATAAATTCTTACCTCCCTAAAGGTACTAGCGAATCTCTTACTCCTTACCTCTTGTAATTTATATGTGCATCAAATTTGGTAGAAATCGGTCCAGATAATAACAGGTTATAACAGTAGAAAAAGACGATCATATAAGCATACATGTAGTAGTAGTAGTAGTAGTGGATATTTATTGATATTTATACGTACATACCATGTATATATGAACACATACCTACACGCATACTTGAATAATGCATACATGAATACATACATATATATGCATACATTTATATGTAGACCTATGTACGTAGAGATTCGGTGAATTTTGTATGTCAAAGATTTTTTTTTGAGTTGGCAACAAAGCATGGTTTTGATTCTATGGGGAAATAAACTTTATTAAAAATATTTTGTGGAATCATAATGTATATAAAATACTTTAATCAAAAATATTATGATGGATGGAATAATTACGCCTGATAACTTACTGTGCATGTGCTTCTGTGCTTCATAGTCCATGTTTTATCAAATTGTGAACTATAGAAGCCATAAACGGCTGTTACTTTGTCCATTAGAGGATTGATTTGCCTTGCTAAGCATAATTTTAGTGAATTCTGAAGCAATAAAGCTATTGAGGTTGTTCTCGTTTAATTATTTTATTCTTTTTTTACACAACTTCATCGATCCTATCTATTAGATACCGAAAATGACCATGACAAAATTTAATTTTTAATTTTATATATCTGTTCTTATGATCGCATTTTTTGTTTCATCGAAACTAAAATTGGGTACAGTAACTAATTAAAAAAATAAGATCGAGTTCGTTAGCCACCTAACTCGAATCATTAGGTGTAAGAGTTCACCTGAAAGGAATATATAAACATAATTTTACCGGTCGTAATTTTCGAGGTTTCACAACTAAACAATGCTACTAATATAGGAAGGCGTCTAAAAAAAAGCGAAATCTCATCATTAGAAATGGGAGTTTACTTGAAGCCGAAAATTAAAAATTTACTCTAGCAAAACCACCATATTTGGTTCATTGCAATGTGTACCATACAAGTATATTAATCCTTGAAATGGTAATATACCTTATAAGACACATTCGTTTAATTTATTTAACATTTTAATAAAGTAATGGAAAAATGAATCGATACATTATTTAAACTGGTGTAAAATTATACAATTATTTGCAAGTAGAAAATTAGTTAAGGTTATGCATGGTTTGTTTTCACCCCAGTCCGATACATTTAAGTAAGCTGGCATCAGAAACTGAGTTCCCGAATTTAACAAAATAAATATATATTTCGTAAACCAGCAAAATGGGAGCATAAATTCAACTTGTTGAGGAATTCGGTTAGTTTACGCAGGTTTGCGTGGCCGATGGTTTAAATGCACTTGATACACTTTGTTTTATTGACGGAGGTTTCATGAAAATATTGATAATAGGTGAAAATAACTTAGATGCTGACGTAATGCGTTTTCTTCTAAACTGAATATACTGTCGACAAATGAAGCTTATGTGGTATACGGGTAAAACTAATATAAGTACAGTGTCTAAAGTTTTATCTATACACTGAACACAAAGTAAATTAGCTTTGTACTGGTCATAATTTAACTAAAAATTCCATCAAATTGGAAGTTTATTTTCAAAATTATCTTGTCCATTTTCATAAATTTGTGGGAAGTAATATAAGCTCTCGCTATTTTGATGTAAACAAGAGTCAGTCTGATTACAACAACCATTTTTAACACAAGTTTAAAGTGATTTAAGGATGCTCTGAAGTCAAATGTTGGCATCTGTACATAGAGTAATATAAGATGATTGCAGATAAACAAAACGTCAGTTTTGGCACAATGTGGACATGATATATTTTCAGCTTATTTCTCGATTTACTACTGTTTGCTTAATCAGTGAATTCCAAGATTTAATTTTTGTAGACAAACTTTGTCTCATGTTAAGAGGTAACAAAAACGGAGACAAAGAATCACATAGTAGAGGTGAACTTTGTCCCATTCATGAAGGAATAATTTTCAACTGGAGAATAATGGTTATTTGCTCTGAAACGTCTAAAAAATTCATATGCCCTATTTCTTCATACACATTTGAGTATAATATTTGCCTCGCCATTAAATCTCGCCTGTATTAAGCCTTCATTCTCCTTCTTATACCGAGTTGCATTATATCATTTTTCATATTTTGCATCGTAGTCTTGGTCTTCCGTCTCGTCTTTTACAACTAATTTGGCGTCTAAGTAATTTTGGAAAACTATCTTCATTCATCCTTACAACATGTTTTAACCATTACATTCTTCTTATGTATTTTAATATCAGATACAACATCAACATCCTTACATAGGTTTTGCAGCTATATGTAAGTTCGAATTCGCGAGGTACCACTTTCAAATATGGATCCATATATATTTCTCAACACGTTCCTCTCTCATATACCCAATCGGTATTTGGCTACCAATGAGTAAAATGTTACATTTATTTAATTTTTGGTATGACGAGGTTCCATTAGTCACACATTTAAAATTAAAATAAAATATGCAGAAGTCACACAAAGTAATCCCTCCTTACGGTAATTTCTGTAACCGATTTGGAAGTCAACAATCTGAAACTTCTTTTATTATGATGTTTACTGAGCTGGTGTTAAGGTTTCTTGATCTTTCTTATTCTTATTCTTCTTCTTTTTTTTCTTCTTCTTCTTCTTCTTCCTTTCATGCGATTGACCTAGTGGTCTGTCACGATCTCAATCGAACGTTTGAAGGGTCTGTCCAAAGATCTCTTGCCTGGTGGCTGGTAATTTAAGATTTGACGTGGTATTCTTGTTCTGCTCATTCTTCTTACGTGAGATTTCCAGTTGTTTCTGTATTTTTGTGCATATTCCATGACTGATTCTGTTTGTAATTCTTTGAGAATCTCAGAATTCCTTTTATGGTCTGTTCTTGAGTAATCTGCAGTACATCTCATAAATTTCATTTGTTCATCTACACTGCGAATTGTCCAGGCCTCACTGACGTAACATAATATGGGTCTGGCCAGTGTGGTTTCTTGATAAAATTTATAATTTGCATCCATCAGAATATAGCCCACAAAGTAATATTAGGTCTATACTCTGACGCCCCACAATGGGCAATCTATGTATTTCCGAGCTTAAACCCTTTGTAAAAAACCATAAGTTTTCCATCCTGCATGCCGAAACCTACCTTTAAATTTCTTCCAGAGAAACGTTGTGATGTACCAAGACCGTGTTTTAAAAATATCTGCCGTTCTTAACTTAACGCATTAAAATCCAGCGCCAAATCTCTCATTTAAACTATGGGAAAGTAATACAATGCATTAGTTGATAGATCGGATAACCCTCACAACCTGCCGTCCGCGCCGCATTCCTCCTCAGCTCACTCCCCTCTTACTCGTGCAGGGAGTCCAACTGCTCTGTACAATGGCTTGTCATTTCTGGATTGTAACTTCGATTTCCATAACTTACAGTTAAAAACGGCAGATGTTTTTTTTTTTGGACACGGACTTGGTACATTACAACGCTTCTCTGGGAGAAATTTTACGGCAGGTTTCAGCACGCAATTGAGTTGCTCAGTGGAAAAGAGGCACATGCCACCTTCTTTCTCTTTTATCTCAAATGGTTACAGTCAATGTTCCTGATAGGTTGGCAGAAATGAAACTAACCAATCAGAATATAGTTCCACTGCCTTCTGGATCTATAATATTACTACCAGTGGTAGTTCTCAAATTACCTACAACATTTCCAATATGTCTTACATAGATGTTGAGGTTTAATGCGTTTTCTGAAGAAAAAAGGCAAGTTAATAGTAAAAGAAGGACTCATCATGAAGATAAGTGGGAGGATAATGAAAGAAAAGTCTGAGAAATAGTGTATAACAATAAGAAGATTGCCAGCAAAGGAGTTTGTAAATAGTGGAACTCCGTGTTGCAAACTAATATCATATGATTTCACTCCACTAATGATTAGTGAAGGTAAGAGAGGTTATGCAAAGAAGAGAAAAGATGAAACATAAGTCAAAGTAAGGTTTCATTCAGATACTATGTTCGTGTAACTAATAGTAGCGAACTTGAAGGTTGTAGAAATGCATTTCTAGCAGTCCACGGAATATCAGTAAAATGTTTAAGAACTGTTCGGAAAAGTTAAGAATGTGTTAGGAAAGTTTCTGATGATGAAGAAGACAGTCGATCAACATCAGAAATTTGTGTCCATACACCCACTGAAGATAGAAGAGGCATTATGTGGGGCATATGCCACTACTTAATTTACACAAATTACCTGTCCTATTACATAAAAACACTTAATACTAGGAATATTTCAACTAATATTTAATAAGATATTCAATGCATCATTTAATTCAAGATCCTGGTTAAAAAATTAAAACATAGTGTCCATATTCCACAGATAAACAACTTTAAGAAATTCCTTGTTTCTGTAAAATAGTTTTCTTGTGGCATGTGCCTCTATTCCACTCGGCAACTCAATTGTTGACAGTTCTTTATAAGTGATACATTGAATCACATTGAGTACTGGCTTTAAATTCCCTGTATAAATACCATTTCTCAACTTATGTGTAGGGCAAGGCTTTTAATGCAGTAAAAGTTAAGATTTAACATAGTATGATTAGAAGTAAGACGTCTGACTGTCTTGTCTTGGTTTCACATACAAAAAGTTGAATAATATAATGAGAAGTTCGACTTCTGACTGTATTTTGTCTTGGTTTCACATAGAAATAATTGAATAATTTACAAAAAATAGGTGCCAAATTTAATATGGAAATATCAATTAACAAAACTAAAATTATGGCATTTCATGGGAAGGACCCCATACAAAGTAAAATCTGTCTCCAGAATAACATTTTAGAGAGATCTAATCAATTTAAATATCTTGGATATTATCTCTCAATGGGATGAAAAGGATATCCCTGAAAAAATTACTAGTTATAATAAAAGTTTAGGAATTATTAATCAAGTTATGAAACCATCCCTTGTACAAAAAAAAAACACCAGATTACGTTTATATAACACTTTGGCTAGACCAGTGTTGACCTATGGCAGTGAAGCATGGACACTAAAAATACAACATGAAAGCAGAATAACGGCTTGTGAAATGAGATTCATGCGCAGAACAGCGGGTTACACCAGATGGGATCGGAAAAGGAACACCGATATCTTAAAAGAATTGAAGACTACGCCAATTTTGGAATATATTAAACAGTACCAACTAAATTGGGAACACCATCTTGAAAGAATGAGTTCAAATCGGATCCCCAAAGCTGTTTATAATTATATACCAAGAGGACGAAGATCACTGGGCCGTCCTATGAAACGCTGGAGGTAACATTTTCTATAGGATCGTAACAGGCCTTGGCCTAATACTTGGAAGGAAGAAGAAGAAGAATTGAATATATATGCTATCTGTGTTTCAATCTTAAATTTTAGTGCATTAAAATCCTTGCCCTAGTTATATGCCATAGAAAGAAGAAGAAGAGGAAGAAGAAGAAAGATGGCCCTGTATATTTCATTAACTTCATATTTTTTGAGAAGCTAAGCTATACAGCACATTAAATATGAAGAATGAACTTATATTTGCGGAATGAATAGATTCAGAATGCTCAACTGATGAACTACAATCGCTAAGTCTTTCTCAATCATCCAAGAAGCCGTTCTGCCATTTTTATCTAGAAATTGAATATCGATCTGCTACGAGAAATAAATTGAGGTTACAGGTCAACTTTTCTATAACGTTGCTATTTATTAGTTTCATAATAGACAGCCTGATACATCCTACACAGTAAATGGTACAGGTCACCATTTTCTTTAGGTGCTAAGATCTAACCTTGTGTTATATTTGATACAATTATTGAATGAAGACAACTAATTTTGCAATTGCTATGACAATAATGAATTTATGGGTTACATTTTTAATTCTTATTTATATGACATGATTTAACATATAAAACATATCATGTCAGGATACGGTCTTTTAAAGCAGGCTGCCTATTTCTATTCGTGAATTGCGGTATCTTTAATAAAGACGTTAATATTAATGATAAATCATGTATATGATGAAATATGTTTGGTAATGAAATACCAATCCAGGATTTACATTAATGATTGAAGAAACCTACGGAAAAATCAAATCAGGTTAGTCAGCGATAGGATTTGAATATTAGAAATTATTATTATTGTAGCCATTATTATTATTATTATTATTATTATTATTCACCCATTCACTGGCAGTGTCGAATCCGGAGGATTATGGGTGCACGGACACATTGTCTCCATACATCCCTATCCTGAGGTAAAATTTTGAAATCATCTGCAAATTTATCTCCTTCAAATCACAGTTAACGTTATTCTCCCATCGAATTTTTGACCTTACTAGGTGCTTTCCTTCTGGTTTTCCTACATTGAGTTTCATGTCTCTCTTTCATTTTCCGTTTGTGCCACGAGGCCTGCCAATTGCAGTATACGAGACTTAAATATCCTTATTATATTTCTATTAGTATCACTGTTATATCTTTATTACTATTGTAGTTATTACAATTATTATTGTAGCCACTTTTACGTCTGCAACTCTTATTAAAACTGTAACTATTATTACCAATACAGGTGCAATTATAGTTATTATTATTGTTATTGTAAAAAATAATAATATTATTATTAATATAAGCAATTAATTGGTATGGGCATGTACGTCGAATGCAAGGTGAAAGGTTATCCAGGAAAACATTGGAATGGTATCTACCTGGAAGAAGAAGGACCGGAAGACCTCGAAACTCGCGGATGCAAGAAATAAGAACTGGAATGAGAACAAGAGGACTGGAGGGTATGGAGTGGATGGACAGAGACGAATGGAGAATGAAATAAAACTCTAAGCACAGAAATATGTGTAAACATTTAAATATCTGTATATAAATAAATAAATAATAAAATAAATAAATAATAAATAAATAAATAAATATAAATATAATACTAATAATAATAATAATAATTATTATTATTATTATTATTATTATTATTATTATATTAAAATATCTGTATATAAATAAATAAATAAATAATTAATAAATAATAATATAATAATTATTATTATATAATAAAAAATATTATTATTATTATTATCATTATTATTATATAATATTACAACAACCCACAATTGAGGTCTGGGGGTAATTTAACGTCATTGCCTGTTACGCAGTGGGCCCGGGTTCGATCCCCGACAAGGACAATTTTCTTGGGTGAAGTTTTTTTCCGGGGCTTTTCCTCGCCTGTAAGGCAAAATTCGAAAAAAAAGCTTTAAGGCCCAAATGGTCTCCGAATATCATCTGATCATCACAAAATATTCATATCATATTTGCCTAGTTTATTATGAATCAATGAGTGAATTGTGTGTCATATCTTAAATGTGTGTGTTGTCTCGGGGTGGTCCTGGTATTGAAGTGATCACTCATCCGGAAGCCCCTCCATGTCCTTGTGTGGTCAAAAAAATATTTTTAGATCCAAAAGTTAAAAACCCTCTCCCAACAGGGTGATGACCCTGTAAGATCCGGGTCGCGGGGCATGTAGAATTACCTACAAATATAGGTTAAAAAGGTAAAGGAAGTTATCACAATAATTTTGATTATACGTTTGTTAAAATTAATTGATGCTTATAAAAGAGAGATGAACAGACAAACGAAAGAAAAGACCACATTACATTGACCTACATGACCATTATAGAAAACTAGATATATTAAGAACAGTTAAGTCTCGTAACTACGATGGCAGGACACGCGTCACGAACGAGGAATGGAAGAGGGACATGGAATATTCTTGTAGGAAACCAGAGGGAAAACACCCAGTTGATATAACAAGAATGAGGTGGGAGGATAAATTAACCATGATTTGAGGTAACTATATTATACAGGGGATGACTGGAAAACATTAGCTTAGGATAGGGATGTATGGAGAGCTTATGTCAACCAGGTCATGAATCTATAGATTCGATAGAGCCAGTGAGTTAGTTATTTCCGTCACAGTTTAGAATAACAATATAAAACTGTTAGAAACCGTATGACTGAATACTGATAGGATCAATTTCGTATGTCCACATTTACGTCGATTAGCATGAATGATTTAAAAACAAATTTAATTGAATATAGTGTACTCAGGTGTTGCAAGAGAAGACCAATGTAATAAAATGTTAGTGCGCAGCCCAGCTAGTCTTCAACATTCAAAAAGTTGACATCTCTTTGATAAGAAAGTCATACCTTCTGTGTAAACACAACATACGTCACAGAAACACGTAAAAGTTCCAGGAAAACACAATCCATTTAATAAGCGTGTATTTGATATCTAACAGCAATAGTGGTATAAATTACAATTATGTGGTATAAATTACAATTATACTTAATTTACGTATTCCAAGTGAGGTTTTGCGGAGGAGTTGAGATTCTCATGGCCCAAACCGAGCTTATGATCTATCTATACTGTTCTGCCCAAGGGAAGGTCTTTCACTGCAAACATAGCATGCTATGCTTGCAGTTTTACTAGGGATTTATAGGTGTGGTAGCTTCCCGTTCCTTTCCACATCGCCGAATATGATGATGATGATGATGATTATGGCCAGATGATGTTCGGGGATCGTATAGCATTAAAGCTTCCTGGCATTTGTCTTACAGGTGAGGAAAAACCTCGAAAAAATATCAACCAGCAAACTTGTTCTAACTGGGGATCGAATCCGGGCCCGTTGCATGACAAGGCAGCACGCTACCTCGAGACCGCAGCGGTGGAGTGAGCTTATGATGTCATTTAAAAAGATCTTAAATTTCATTTTCAGTTCGGGCAAGGCATACAAATTATTTATCACGTCGATTTTTATTATTTTCAACAGATAAATGTTTGCTTTAGCTTACCTACATAATGTGAATTTATAAATCGTCTGCTTAGAACCAGGTTGTTTTAAGTCACTTTTTTCAGGGAAACTCAAGTTAGTTTAGCATGCCACACAATTCAGAATTAAGGAAAAGGGTTTAACACATTCTGACTGCAAAATGTACAATTTTGTGTGGAAACTGATACGGAAGAAAAGTTATAACACCATGTTGCACAAAAAGAAAAAAAATTGAAAGTTTTAGTTAGAAAAATCTGGTTCAAAAAGGCAAAATATACATCTTGTATTATTATTAAGAGGAAAAAAAATGAATATTAAATATGCAATAGTATATTAATAAGATATAAGGAATTAAATTGACATGGGCATTTACGACGAATGCAAGAAGAAAGGTTACCCAGAAAAACATTGGAATTGTATCCACCTCGAAGACTGGACATGGAGTGGATGGTTAGGGACGAGTGTTAGAGTAAAATAAAACTTTAGGCACAGAAAGATGTGTAAACACTGAAATCTGTACATAGATAAGAATGTTATTATTATTATTATTATTATTATTATTATTATTATTATTATTATTATAAATCCACTGAAGAATATACGTATTTGGGAATTAAAATGACTAGAGATGGAAAACAAGAAACAGAGATAAGAAACAGGATCAATATAGGAAAGTATGCTATATCTGTCCTAAATGGAATAGTATGGGACAAACATATCTTCAAAGAAACAAAAGAACTATTTTTAATACAATAATCAGAAGCATCCCTCCATGGTATCTTTACCTTGTCGTGGTGGAGGTGGCTTGTGTGCTTAAATGATCCTGAGAGCTATGCCGGCGGTAGCATTGCTGCCGATAGGGTTACCCATGCCGGACTGGTCGAAGGTGATAAGCCAGACGAAATAAGTACCTTGGTCGAAAGAGTGACGATCTTTCACCGTAAAAATACAACCGTCAAGAAATGCGGACATGGGTTCTACTGGGGTAAAATTTTCCGGAGGTCAAATAGTCCCCCATTCGGTTCTCCGGGCGGGAACTACTTCAGGGAACCCATGCCAAAGGCTCAAACACAGGGACATGTTCCTAGGAACATGGAATGTTAGGACTTTATACAATAGCGGGGCACTAGAGATATTAACGCGGGGAATTGGATAAATCGCCCTTGGATATAGTCGCTTTACAGGAAGTTAGGTGGCCAGGAGAAGGTAGTCAGGAATCAGGAAGCTTTTCATTATACTATGGGGGTGCAGAAAGACCTGCATTTGGAACGGGTTTTTTAGTCAGGAGGAGGATCCTATCCGCTATCCGAGATATTAAGTTTGTTAGTGATAGGATATCATACATAATTCTAAAGGGTAAACGACATGATTTTATAATTGTAAATGTACATGCCCCCACAGAAGATAAAGATGACAAGATCAAGGATGAATTCTATGAAGAATTAGAATGCTTATTTGATAGCCTTTCACGATATCATATGAAAATTGTCTTAGGAGATTTTAATGCAAAAGTGGGGCGGGAAGATATATTTCAAACCAACAATAGGCAAATTCAGTCTTCATGAAGATAGTAACGACAACGGGGTTAGATTAGTCACATTTGCCACATCAAAGAATCTCGTTGTTAAGAGCACAACATTTCAGCATAAGGATATTCATAAATACACCTGGACGTCCCCAGATGGAGAAACTCGGAACCAGATAGATCATGTATTAGTGGATAAACGCTGGCACAGTAGCATCATTGATGTTAGATCAGTTAGAGGGACAGACTGCAATTCAGATCATCATCTGGTCAGGGTGAAAATCAGACAACGGCTATCGCTTATGAGAGGAACAAACGCTAAAGATGATTCTGTAAAATATGAATTACAAAAACTTGAAAAATGATGAAATGCGGCAAGAATACCAAATCAAAATTGCTAATAGATTTGAAGTACTGGAATCTTCAGATGACAATGTGGCAAACGAAGAAGAAACTGATATAAATAAAGAATGGGAGGCTATAAGAGATACTATTACATTGTCAGCATCAGAAAGCATTGGTTGTTTAAAAAAGAGGCAAAACAAGAAATGGTTTGATGAGGAATGTGCCGACATTGTAAAGAAAAGAAAGCTAGCTAGCAAAAATTAAATGGTTACATGAGCCAAATGAGGTAAATTTAGAGCAATTGGGTAGTGTTAGACGAGAAACCACCAAGTTACTAAAGAGTAAAAAGAGGGAATATTTGAGAGAGAAGATTAATGATCTTGAAATGAATGCAAAAAATAGGAACATTAGAGAATTATATCAGGGAATTAGTATAGAGAAGAAAGGGTTTCAGGCTAGAACAAACATAATTCGGAATGAAAATGGGGATATGATTGCAGATTCCAAGAGTATATTAAATAGATGGAAAAGTTATTTTAATCAGCTATTAAATGTACATAGAGAACAGGACATTGAGGAGAATAACTTACAGACAGCAGAAATGCTAGTCGCAGAGCCAAGTGCATTAGAGGTTGAAATGGCAATTGAAAAATTGAAGATGTATAAAGCATCAGGTTCAGATGAGATCCCAGCAGAACTGACAAAATCAGGGGGAGAAAAATTGATGGACAAGATACGCTGGTTGCTTAGTATGATTTGGCAAAAAGAAGCTCTTCCAGATGAATGGAAGGAATCAATTATCATACCAATTTATAAGAAAGGAGATAAAACTGATTGCAACAACTATAGGGGCATCGCATTACTTTCAACTTCGTACAAAATTCTAACAAATATATTAGTAAGCAGACTTACTCCCTATATTGATGACATTCTAGGAGATCATCAATGTGCATTTAGAAGAAACAGGTCTACAACAGATCAGATTTTTAGTATAAGACAGATTTTAGAAAAGAAATGGGAATATAATGGTACTGTACATCAACTATATGTAGACTTCAAAAAAGCATATGATTCAATTAAGAGGGAGAAGTTATATAGTATCCTGCTGGAGTTTGGAATTCCTAAAAAGTTAGTTAGACTTATACGAATGTGTCTAAATGGCTCAACGAGTAGGGTGCGTGTAGGCAAACAGTTTTCAGACACTTTTGAAATCCAGAATGGGTTAAAGCAAGGAGATGCACTATCTCCTCTACTATTTAATTTTGTACTAGAGCATGCCATTAAATCTTTAGAGAATGAGGAAGGCTTACAACTCAATGGTATTAATAAGCTGTTAGTTTATGCTGATGATGTAGTACTACTGGCCGATAGCGAGGAGATACTAAAGGCCAACACGCACACACTATTGAGTAACACTAAGAAATTAGGACTGGAAGTAAATATCAGTAAAACTAAATATATGGTCACACGTAGAAATACATTATATAATGGAAATGGACAGCTAATGACAAATGAGGGAAATTTTGAGGAAGTGGCTGAATTCAAATACCTAGGAACAATAATCACAAATAGGAATGAGATGCACAAAGAAATTAAACATAGGCTCAATTCTGGAAATGCATGCTATTATGCATTGCAGAGACTTTTGATGGCCCAACTCCTTTCAAAAAACGTTAAGTTGAAAAATATATAAAACTATTGTTCTACCAGTGTATATTATATGGGTGCGAAAACATGGACTCTTACTTTAAGGGAGGAAAGGAGATTACGAGTATTTGAGAATGAAGTTCTTAGGAAAATTTTTGGACCAAAGAGAGATGAACAGACAGGTGAATGGAGAAGACTACATAACAATGAACTACATGGTCTTTATAGGAAGCCAGATATAATAAGAACAGTTAAGTCCCGTAGACTGCGATGGGCAGGACATGTTGCGCATATGGGGAATGAAAGACGTGCATGGAAACTTCTTGTAGGAAAGCCAGAAGGAAAACGCCCAGTTGGTAGACCAAAAATGAGGTGGGAGAACAACATTAACTATGATTTGAGGGAAGTAGATTATACAGGGAATGATTGGAAAGCATTAGCTCAGGATAGGGATGTATGGAGAGCTTATGTCCGTGCGGCCATGAACCTACGGGTTCGATAGTGCCAGTGAGTAAGTAAGTAAGTAAGTATAATCAGAAGCATTATTACCTATGGAGCTGATGTGTGGGCTTTAAATGCACAAATGAAAAACAAAATTACCTGCCACTGAAATGGACTACTGTAGACGTGCTGCAAGAATATCCAGGAAGGATAAAATCAGGAATTCATATATAAAAGAAAAAATGCAGGTACAATATTCAATATTAGATTTAATAAAGAAGAAACAATTAAATTCGTACGGACACATTATAAGGATGGAAGAAGGAAGACTATCTAAGAGAATCATGGATTGGGAACCACAGGGAAGGAAAAAGAAGGGTAGCCAAATATTACGTGGATTCAGGGAATCAATGAAACTAAGAGGGAATGGGAAATAGAAGAAGATATATGGATGAACAGACAAGAATGGAAAAATGTGTTGAAACAAATGTGTAGTTAACTGTGAACATGGGTACCGGAAAAATGTATATTCATTGTAAAAGCCTGAATAATAATAATAAAAATATTATTATTATTATTATTATTATTATTATACACAGAAGGCTAAAATGGTATGGACACGTAAGAAGAATGCAGAATGGAAGACTATCAAAGGCCGTCTATGCATGGAAAATTGAAAGGAGAAAAGGAAGACCAAGAACAACCTGGAAGAACAACATTCAGAATTCAATGAGGAAATTTGGTGTAACAGATGAAGACACAGGGGACAGAGAACGATGGAGAACTTTAATTAAGGGAAATTTGTGAATGTTTGTTGCAAACTGATAGTCTATAAGTCCGTAGTCATTTATATTTATTTATTTATTTATTTATTTATTTATTTTTAATTCATGCTAATTACCAAGATTGGTTGGAGAAAACACTCAATCATGAGGAAAATTCTAAAAATTAATGAATTATTATTATTATTATTATTATTATTATTATTATTATTATTATTATAAAGTGTCGAATAAAAAAGGATTACAAGTCCGGGACTGGGAAGATAGATTTGGGGTAAAGGATAAGAGTGTAAAACAATAGTTACAAGAAAAGGTGATAATTAATAGGATACATTGTATACCTGTTCATGAATGAATTTATATTATTAATATCAGGATGTTCAGGACTGCTACAAATGGAGAATGCCAATTTTTTTAAGAATGACCGAAGACCATTGTATTATGTTTAATACGCAAGTGATCTTCTTGATGATAAAATATTAAAATATACAGTCAATATGCCCAATTCACCAATTAATGTTTTAAAATGGTCAACATGTTTCCACAGTCAAGCTGTCATCCTCAAGACCAGGTACTGACTGAGTACAAAATTGGTAATAAATAAACAAATTCAGATATGTGACGTAGTTTGTTTTTAACTGAATTTGTTTATTTATTACCAATTTTGTCTTCAGTCAATATCTGGTCTTGAGGATGACAGCTTGGCTGTGGAAACGTGTTGACAATTTTAAAACATTAAATGGTGAATTGGGCATATTGACTGTATATTTTAACACTGTATTGTGGTTAAATTCCGAAATAAAATAAAAACTATTATTATTATCATGATCGTAATAATAAATAATAATAATAATAATAATAATAATAATAATAATAATAATAATAATAATAATAATAATAATAATATTTTATTATCATTATTATCACCCTAATTATAATTACAATTCTTATTATCAGTATTATTATTACAATTATTATTATTAGTATTATTACAATTATTATTATTATTATTATTACAATTATTATTATTATTATTATTATTATTATTATTACAATTATTATTATTATTATTATTATTATTATTATTATTATCGTTATCGTAATCATCATCACCATCATCATTATTATTATTATTTTTAACAACGTCCGACGTTGTAGTCGGAGGATAACGTTGTTGTCTCTTACGAAATGGACTCAGCTTGACCCCCGGTAGGGACAAGATTCCTGGGTGAGGTTCTTTTAGCGTTTTCCTCACCTGTAAGAGAAATGTCGAGAAACGTTTAAGCTCCAAATAGTCCCCGAACACTATTTGGCAATCATAATCATCCTATCGCATTCACCTTGTTTAGTGTGATTGTGTGCGATTGGTTTGTGTCTTGTAATAATATTCATGCTGTTTCGTGTGTAGCCCCATATTGAGCCGATTTCTCACACGAGGAGGCCCTCCATGTCCTTGGGATAAAAAAAGTATCGCCTATATATATAATGATCTAAGTTTAAACATCCTCTCCCAGAAGTCGTGTCACGGTAAGACTGGAAGACTTGCGAAATCAAATAATAAGAACAATACTGAATTTTCAATCTCTCCAAAATAAGATAAGTAGTATACCAATCTCAATACTCAAACGGTTCGGTCACAAAAACAGAATGCATATTAATAGAATAACTAAACAAGTATGGAAAGCCCGTATAGGCGAATTAGGTAAAAAGCAGACCCAATAATATGAAATGATAGGAACAAAGGAATTTCTAAAGTATCTAAAAGTGACATGGAAAAAGACCAAGAAGATGTCCTCAAATAGCAAAGAATGGAAGGTTTTCTGTAAACTTTCGACGTCTAATAAGCAATAAGAGAACTGGAATAAGTAAGTAAGAAAGGAATAGTGTAATTAACAGCAAGAGAAATGAAATATCTAAGAATAGCGGGTAAGTCGCGAAGAGAGAGAATAAGAGAAGAGGTCGAACAGGAATATGCATCATATATGGAATTGAAGAGAGGCAACTGAAGCGGTTTGGCATGTGTGAAATATGTTAGAGAAAGGAAATCCAAAACAAAAAATAATGGAAATATGAATCTAAGGAATATTCGAAGAGCAGAACCTAGAATTAAATAATGAGATACTACCGTGCGAATGGGACGGAAGTTAGGTGAAACCATGGTGGACACGGGAGGAATGTGCAGGATCAGAAGCCGATGAAGAAAGTGAGCTGACGAGGTGAACCCGACACCATCGGCATTAAGAGACGAAAAATAAAAATAATGTAAATGAAGGTTACAGGGAAGAAACAAGTCACTTTTTTCAAGAAATCTATAGAACGACATTAAATTATACTACATGCCTACTTCTTTACCTGATGCCTAATTTGAAGGTATATAAACCCATGACTAAAGCTGTTCCTTTTACCGTTTCACACATCTAAAAAATTGTACATTCCACGAAGAATCTAAATGGCACTTCAAACTCCAAAGCTACTTAGTTGGTACTTTCCCTGTACCCTTCAAGTGATGTTTCGTTACACTGCATAATAGATCATGTTCAGATATTTTCCGATCCACATCAATGATATAATATGCAGGCCTATTGGGTGGGATACTTACAAAATGCAAACAATCAGATTTTTTTTCAATACCGGCCACCACTGCTTTCTGTTAAATAAATCTAATGTTTGTTAGAGTACTGTTTATAATTGAAGCTGATTTTTTAATGTGAATTTAAGTTTTAAGTTCATTTCATGACACTTGACATACTTGTATTGTTTGACGAATGTCAGAGCGCATCCAATGCTACAGGTGGCGTTTCTATGGAAACCACCATCTGACCCCGGGGTTTACAAAGGTTCTAACTACACTACATCGTGACCTGACCGCTACTTCAAAATTAACTTCCATCATCATGCTATCGATTTCATTATTATAACCACGACCTTAACATCGGATACATTTCTATTTTGTATAATTATATAACACTGGTCAACATGATTTTTGTCTCATGGGGTACCAATAGTTGTACTTGATGCAGTTTTTATATGTTTTCAAATATGTATTCGGAATTTCTCCATCATCCACTGTTGTTATTTCAATTTCTTAAATAATTATTTTTTAATAAACGATTTTCGTCCATTTGTCCATTGTAAAATAAAACGGGGAACACTTTCATCAGGAGATTTCAGATATGGAAAAGAGATATCAAGGCAAGTGGAATCCTAATATGCTGGCCGATTATTGTTGGACCATCAAGAGGGATGCTCCACAGGCGAAATATAGCAGAAAATCGTCATTTATTACTTTCTAGGTGAGTGCGAATGTTCGAATATTGTGTAGTTACGAATGTAGAAAATATTAAAGTGTTTGAAATTATAAATTCCTGCCTCTCGGAAACCTTGCGTGATGGAGAAAAAACGATATCATATTTGATTCAGGAGAAAAAAATACTATCAGAATCACATATTTTTCTTTCTGAGACAAATAAAAAAGTATATATTTTGTTGCTCAGTATAATCTGGGTATTCATGTTTGTATAAAGTCTAATGCCCCCTGTCTTCTCGAATTTTATATATTTATTTTATTTTTTAGGTGTTTTAATATTTAAAACCACCTGCATGGGCGATAGTCAATGTCAAATAAAACTCCAGTCTGATCTATTGGAATATTTTAAAATAACAAATGAACTAAAGCCGGTATTCAGGAACCAAGCTCTCTAGACCATGCCATCTCCGCCTTCCATAAGCTGAGGCTCTTATATTTCAACGTGTTCCCCGGAAATTTTTTAATACATATCTTGTTAGCACATGATGTTAGAGTAGGTTTAGCATGACCCACATAATTAACCATGGAGAGACGTGCTGAGAGTCGCTCTTCGCGAAAAGCGATTTAGGAATTTGTATGTGATTTAAGTTCTTAATTGTTTTATTTATCCCATTATATTTTGTGTGTCCACTGCTGTAATTCAGAATATGAATGTACGAGTGAAGTAAATAGTGTGTCTTGTCTTAAATGTTAGTGTAGTCTCGGGTGTGGCCCTGGTATTGAGCTAATCACTCATCTAGGGAGGCCCTCCATGACTTTGTCATTGTATCTCAAAAAGTTATATGTGTGATCTAGAGTTTAAAATCTTTTCCTGACAAGTCGGGTCACTTCAAAGCCCGTGTGGCGTGGAAAACATAAAAGTCCTAAAAAGAGATTGGTAATGAAAGAAGGAAATATTTGAAGTAAAATTACTCATGCACATGTCGCTCAAATTTGGTATTGTTCCCTATTAAAACCCACGTTTCTGCACCATAAATTACACAAGACGTCTATGAAAATTACCTATAATAGTTTGAATTTTATATTTTGTGCATACATTATTGCATCTCACTATCGCAATCAACAAATTGCATCTACCTCCTTTAGTCAACATTTATTTTATATTTGAAGAGAAAAATTATACGCTCAGACCGGGACTTGAACCCGGGACCCTTGGTTCTCTAGACCAAGTGCTCTACCAACTGAGCTACCTGAGCAAGTACCGATCTAAACGCAAATCTTTCTCTATATACATTGTAATTCCCATCCACCAAATATAGAGAAAGATTTGCGTTTAGATCGGTACTTGCTCAGGTAGCTCAGTTGGTAGAGCACTTGGTCTAGAGAACCAAGGGTCCCGGGTTCAAGTCCCGGTCTGAGCGTATAATTTTTCTCTTCAAATATTATTTATCCATCATTGAGATGTACGAAATCAATAATAATAACATTTATTTTATTGTAAAAGACATTATAATTTAACAATTTAAATAATAATTTGCAATTTAAATGATGATATGGAAAGAAACCATATCCTCCGTTGTCCAGCTTTTGTAGAAGAGACCACCCTTTCTGCTAAATATTGGAGTATAAGAGAGCGAATGATTTCATTATCAAGTGCTCGACATTAGATACCAACCAACCATAATTTAACATCTTGCTTCCATCTATCCCCAAATCACAATTTGAATATACGATAGCACCAGAACTACTACTTCACAACCAATACCTAACGTCCCATTATTCTAATTTCTATATCGTATATGCTGCTTTACTCTGGAACGCCTTACTACAAAAAATCACGGACTGTCGGACACAAGCTTCCTTTAAAAGAAATTTAAATATATTTATTTTTTTAATTAGACTTTCGTGGATTAATTGAGGTTTCTGATTTTTCTCTTCTCTAACAATATTGACCTTGATTCACGCTCATAATTTTAGTTTAATTTGTATAAATATTTACATATTATTGTACAGAGTGATTCAGAAATATGGCTATACGTTTAGTCGCATTTTGTGACGAAAATAGTATTATTAAAGGAAACGTGATATCATTGGAAAGGGAATCTTTCAAATTACAACAATAGAACAAAACAAAACAAATCACATGCTCACGTGCAGCTTGGCGGGTTGCTTCTTGTGGGCTAGCGTCGAACGCCTCCACAATTCTCTTCGTTGTTTCTGCATCCATGCTAATGCGAGGCCTTCCAGGAGGTTTGATTTTCTGCATCCTTCCCGTTTCCAGCAGTCGTTTTTTCCACTTCCCCACAGCCGACGGCTGCAATGCTACGTTAAACTCACGTCTTGCCCGTCTTGCGGCCTCAAGATCATTAGCATACCTTATTGCCCATGCAGCAATTGTAATTTGCTGTTTCATATTCAACGCCATTTTGACTAATGACGTAAGTTCTACACTGTTTTGTTTTATTCCATTGTTGTAATTTGAATAATTGCCTTTCCAACGGTGATTTCACATTTCCTGTAATGGTAATATTTTCATCACACAACGGGATCAAACGTATAGCCATATTTATGATTCACCCCGTACATGTTAAGGTCTCATGTAGAGTTTCGTATTTAATACATTTCGCTGGTTGAGTAGAACAGAAGACCTTGTGGCCTTAACTCTGTAAGTTTAAATGCATATTTTTTTTATTATTATCTTGGAATTTGTGCACAATACAACGGTTTTCAGTCACCCTCAAGAAATTCGCCTCCTCCAATTTGTATCGGTTCCGAACATCCTCATCTGTAAGTTCCAGTTCACTCATACTTTTCCTCACACCATCCATCCAACCTTATTTAGGTCTTCCCTTTCTTCTTTTCCCATCTATTCTCCACTCCAAGGTCTTCTTAAGAATTCTATCAGATACTTCTTGAGATGTCCGTACCATGTTAATCGACTTTCTTTCAACGGTCTGCAAGACATTTCTTTCAACTTTCATAATTTTCCTAATTTCAACGTTTCTATTTTTGTAACTGAACTTCCGCTATGATCTTATCCAGTATCCATCTCTGTCGTTAATAATTTAATATTTATTAACTTGGTACCTTTTAATTGTAAATGTCTCTGATCCATATGACAATACTCTCTACGTGGCCTTATAGATACATTTTTTTTTGTTCTGTAAAGGATTTTTTTTACTCCATGATACTGAGTTAAGCATGCCAATTAGTCTTCATCCATTTAAACTGACCCAAATCTTCTGACGGAACTATGACCCTGGGGTCGTCTCAGCCTCTAACGGAAACGAGTACCAGACACTTGTTCTGGGGGTAAAGGCGGCCTTCACGCAGGGCTGACAACTCGGCTGACATGAATTGCCGATCGTCCAGAAAAAGTGGGAGCCTTAACCTCCTACTACCCCAAGGGCCTTCTGAGGGCTGTAGTGGGATCACTTTACTTTTATATTTACCATCTGCTATTCTTTCTTCTACAGTGCGATCAGTATAGCACTGGAAACAGACGTGGGGTTTGTGCTGTGCGGTAATGAAGGCTTACACGTGCAGATACGGGACTTGAAATGTGCGCAGACTCAGCAGTATACAAGCACATCCCCATGCAATCACGATCGCAATCAGATTGTTTGCTTCGAGTGGATAAGGTGCTCGCTCGCTTTTCCTTGTGTGCTGAATGGCGTATGTATAAGTTATTTCAATTTTAAACTTTGTATCTTAAAAAACAGGCGTGTATAAGTGCAAATTGAATGACATGTGTGCAAGTGTAAATTGTAAACTGTAACAATGGATAATATTTTTTCTACTGAACAACGTGTATTTATTTATGATCAATATCTGTTAACTCAGTCTGCCAGCCAAGTATGAAGACTTTTTGAAACACGATTCCCGGGTGTAAAAATTTCGTCACGTTCAACAATCCATAATCTGTACAACAAATTTTATAAAGAGGTGTCAAAAGATGTATGGACAACGAAGGTGAACAATTCCAGCACCTGCTTCAATAAACTTGGTAAGTACGAGAATTTGTAACATAGTTACGAAAATGTGTGTGGTTGTATCACCGCGATCCTACGCTGTCCGTTCCCCACTGCGAGTGCGTCAGCAGTGTATAGTGAAATCCCCGAGTCTGCTGTCCAGTGCTATACTGATCGCACTGTATTTCTGATTGAGATTAACCTTCTTTTTTAAAGATAGATCATATTATTATTACCATTATTATTATTATTATTATTACCATTATTATTATTATTATTACCATTATTATTATTACCATTATTATTATTATTATTATTATTATTATTATTATTATTATTATTATTATTATTAATTATTATTATTATTATTGAAATTGAAGCGATTACGAATTTGTAAGTCTGCAAAAGTTGCGGAAGGCTATGTGGAAGAATCGATTGAAAATAAAATTCAGATTGCATAACAAATAACAATAGATAAGCCATAAGTTATTTCAATAGAACCCTAGTAGTAGTAGTAATATTGTTAGTAGTAGCAGCATCTGCAGTATGGCGATAACATTTTCAAATGTAACAAAATTGTACATTTTCATTCCTATGGAACGAAATAATGTTGACATGTTTTATTTTCACGTAAAAATAATGAGTTAATAAAAAAACATTTCGAACTCGCTAAATCGCCTAATGTCTGGTATAACACAGAATTTACGAGTACAAACATCAGTTGTGGATGAGACGAGAAAGTCATTGATTATCCAGGAAAGAAATGGCCACACTACGAGCTGGCTTTCAGGAAGGAAATTAATCATCACGTATCAATTATACAGCTGTTTTCACAGCGAGCAGTGTTACCAATCCCCATGCAATTCTATTTGTAGCTGTTCCAGATAAAATACGTCACGAGAATAAATATTGGTACAAAAACAACCAATTTCAATCTAATAGAAAAAACGTGGTAGCAGTTTCATAGAATTCGTATGATCGAATGAACAATTAATCATGTCGCTTTGTTTTATTGAGTGGAACGTTATCCAATCACAGCTATTGCCAAAACTTCATTGTTTTTTCTCTTATCGCACCTACGAGCATTTTTTTATAATTCGCAAGAAGATTTCGTATCTTATCTTCGTAAGTTCCTCGTTTTAAATATGAGATAATATAATAATAATAATAATAATAATAATAATAACAATAATAATATTAATAATAAAAATAATAAATTTTCTTTATATATATATATATATATATAGTCTATACAGACCCTTTTGGGTAAGTTTGTTAAATAAAATAATAACCAATTCATTGAACTACTGAACTCGGAGAATAACGACCGCACGGGCATAAGCTCTCCATACATCCTTACTCTGACCTAACGTTTTCCAGTATTTCTCTGCATAATTTACCTCCCTCATATCATGGTTTCTCTCTCAAATCATTCTTGGCCTACCTACCGCCGCTTTCCTTTTGGCTTTCCTGCAATAAGTTTTCGTGCCCCTCTTCCATTTTCCTTTCTGACACATTTCTTACCCATCGCACTCTATGAGAATTAATTGTTCGTATTACATTCATTTGCTCATAAAGATCATGTAGATCAGTTAAGAAGCGTTTTAATAACAACAACAATAATAATCCATCCATCCATAGTAATTCTGCCCGAGGCAGGTCTTTCACTGCAATCACAGCATTTTCATGCTATGCTTTGGAGCTTTACTAGGGAATTATAGTTGTGGTAGTTTCCCGTTGCTTTCCACACCGATGAAGGATGATAATGATAAGGATGATGATGATGGCCGGATGATTTTTGGGGACCGTTGGGCCCTAACCTTTTTGACATTTGTCTTACAGGTGAGGAAAAACCCCGAAAAAACCTCACCCAGGAGCCTGTTCCGACCGGGAATCAAATCCGGGCCAGCTGCGTGATAAGGCAGAACGCTACCTCGAGACCACCGCGGTTCATTACAACAACATTAAAAATAATAATAATAATAATAATAATAATAATAATAATATTATTATTATTATTATTATTATTATTATTATTATTATTATTATTATTATTATTATTTATTATTATTATTATTATAACTCGCTGGCACTATCCAACCCGGAGGTTCACAACCGCAATGATATAAGCTATCCATACATACATTCATTAAATATACTGTAGTATGAAACATTCAATTTATATCGTACTATGCATCCAAGCGATGTGTTGGAGTGGCAAATTGGTGAACTACTAGTTCTTACATCACAAAGGAATTATTAACAACTGCATACCAAAACTACCTTCAAAAATTCTCTCGGAGAATCGTTGGTAAGTACCAAGTCTTTGTCCAAAACAATTATGTGCCGTTTGTACCTGTATTGCCCAAAAATCGAAGCCAGAATTCAGTAACGACAATCCACGGTGCGATGGAGATAGACTCCCTGCATGCGTAGAGGGGAGAGCAGTGAGGCGGGACGCGGCGCGTACGACAGGTTGTGAAGGTTGTCCAATCCTCCAATTCAGGAATTATATTACTTCCATGAGTTTAAATGAGATATTTGAATCTGAATTTTACTGCCTTACAGTTAAAAGCGGCAGATAATTTTTTTGGGAGGCCAAAGGGGTAGTATGTGGTCTCGAGAGGGTGCAACTTGCTGAAGTAAGTACATCCTTGTTCTGACCTATGGATAATACATATTATGCAAGAGCGAAAAGCTAATTCCTCCCGTCAGCTAGGGGAGAGAACTCCAACAGAAAACATGCCTTCCTCAGGATTGCTGGGTGGTTGGACTTAGGATTAACAGCCCTATCCTGTAAAATATAAAGTGTGAGTGTGTGTATAATCCATACGTCCCACGTGGGACATGGGTGCTCCCTAGAGGGAGTTTCTTAACAAGGTAGTTTTGTTACACTTATTTATCTACAGATAACAACGAGTGACATGTGATTAGCACATCGTCTCATTGAGACATCTAGTAGGCAACTAAGTTATTACCTGAATGGATAAAGATCGGTTAAATTTTGCACAGAGGCCTTTTTATTCGGGCTTGCGGTTCTTTTACGAGATTTAAAATCTTCAGACTCGGGACCCACGGCTTAAAGTCCTTTCCGGAGGACTTCTCTCTTGGATTTTTCCTACATAAAAATCTAATATTCAAGTTTTATAAACATTGACAGTTCCTGCATTACTTTATGGGAATGAAACTTGGATAATGACCAAAAAATACAAATTAGAATGCAAAGCGTAGAAATTAACTTCCTTAGAAGAACAAAAGGCTGCACAAGATTGGATCGGATTAAGAATGAAGATATAAGAACAGAACTAAATATATATACACTGAATGATAACATCAAAGCATATAGAGATAAATGGTTTAGATATGTAGAAAGAATGAATGTAACAAGATTGCCAAAAGCAGCATTTAACTACAAGCCAAGAGTTTCAAGGAATGTAGGAAGGCCAGTGAAGAGATGGACAGAACAACTGTGAGACGAAACAGGCAATTTGCCTAACCTGTAAAGTGAAGAGGAAGAAGAAAAACCCATCGACCCCGGCGGGTTAGAACCCGCGACCCTCGGAACTAGAGACAAGGAACATTACCACTAGACCACCGCGGCGGACGTAAAAAATAAATGGTTCTGAAACCTCAAAGCAACTGCCGAACTGATAGACAACTGAAGGTTAAAAGATGGAGATAGAAAGCTAGGAATAGAGTGGAATGAGCAGATGTTATGAAGGAGGCCAAAGTTCTTAGAGGACCGTAGATCCAAGGAAAAAGTAGAAGAAGAAGAAGAAGAAACATTTTTGGACACGTCCTTGGTACATCACAACGCTTCTTTGGAAGAAATTTCAAGATAGGGTTTCTGCATTCAATGGATGACAGTTCCTTTAGCAGTATTCTATTCCATAGTGTTCTGCCCGAGGGCAGATCTTTCACAGCAATCATAGTATTTTCATGCTATCCTTGCAGCTTTACTTGTCAGTATACATGGTGATGCAAAAAAAAACACCGACAACGGAGGTGAGGTAGTATATTGAGATATGCTAATCATTTTTTTTAATAAGGTACCAATGTTCGGAAATGATGCGTTTTCACACTATGACTAGTTAATTATGTGTCAAGATCAGTGTTAGTTCGAAGGATTTGAAGAATCATTACTTGACAACATCTCACAGGTACGGAACCTGTGATCCGAGGCTTCGCAAAGGAATGTGGCTGCAACACGACGGAGCTCCAACTCTCTTCTATACCATTGTGAGGAGACATTTGGATACCACGTATCTCGGTCGACGGGGACCAGTCCCATGGTCCATGAGATCATCTGATCTTAACCCTCTCGACTAATTTTTTGTGGGGCGACATAAAACAGTCTGTTTATCAGACTCCAGTAGAGTCCAGCTGCTACAGAAACAATTCAAACGAGGCCAGGCGTATTTGAAAGTGTGCGCCAATCGCTACACCGCCAATGTCCGCTCTGCAGTGAGATGGGAGGTGGATATTTTGAAAAATTGATGTGACCGTGACAGTATTGTCAAGTAATGAGTGTTGAAATGCAACTAACAGAACTCTTGAGAAGTTAGCTACTCATAGTGTGAAAACGCATCATTTCCGGACATTGATACCTTATTAAAAATGAACAACATATCACAATATACCACCTCACCTCCGTTGTCGGTGTTTATTTGCAACACCCTGAATACAGTATTTATGTGCATATGTTACCGACTGTAACCAATACATGAATCAAAATAAAAATGCAACAACCTACTTGCAATTCGTTTCATCGGTTGGACTTACAGTACATAGTGTAAGAAGAGTTGTTGCAGCTCGCTTTCTTGTTGCATAGCAACGCCACCAAGGTTAAATTACGTTTTAAATAAGTCAATTATCCTGCGGGTTTTATAGGTCGGACCACATGATTTCATTACGCTATCCGCTCTAATTTATTTTCATACTAGTGCGTCCCGAGATTTTATATGGGGGCAGTATAATGAGAGTCATGCTTTTTGCTAATTGCGAACTCTGTGTTTAAATAGCCTTTTCAAGAACATGAAAACGTAGCTGACGTCCTCAATGTAGCATTTTATCTTTGTGCAATACAGCGATGTCAAAGCAAGAGCGTTTGTATGACCATGAAGACAGTTACGGGCATATATATATATATATATATATATATATATATATATATATGTGTGTGTGTGTGTGTGTGTGTGTGTGTATGTGTGTGTTATATTGCAGATTTTCGCGGATATAAGTATGAATATGAAAGTTTTCTTGGGTTTTCCGCGTCTTGGATTCAAGTTCGGCCTCTGGCCACTGATTCTGACGTTTCGGCATGATCCCACATGCCATTATCAAGGAATGATAAGTTCGAGTCACAGGTTTAGGTCTTATATAATTAAATTATATTATTATTGTTTTATTATTATTATTATTATTATTTGTTCCATAATGCCGATGACATACTTCTACTGGTATTGACTATACTTCGATCGATCGGGATGGGATGGGGTGGGGTGTATTACATATCTGCATACCTATCGGGCGACTTTTCTTTAATATATAAGGTGCATAATACAATAAAATATACTGAGGAATACGGGGAATAATATAAATGTTTGGAGGTAAGTTAAGAAGTGATTAAATTATATAGACAGACAGTACATAGAAGCCAAGTGTAGCCAAAAAATATCGCTCACCCTGCAGTCGGAACTGAAACTTTCGTCGGGAAGGGAGAAGTAGACCTATATTGACTATTTGGATGGGAATGATAGAAGTGCGATTGCATGGTTTCATTTGGGGGAATGGATGGCCCATGATTTAACAAGTGAAGAAGGTACTAAACGGTGCCCTCTATGCGATGACTGTGAAAACTGGCAACATACTATAGCACTCTGCAGAGACAGAGCACTTAAGTTACAGTTGCTGCCGGAGAGATTTCTCAGATCAGATCATGGGAGAATGGCGTGCTGGGATCTTTTATGACGGATCGAGAGTGAAGTGAAAACGTACAAATTTTTGGGTACAGTAAGGAAATTGGGGTATAGCAAAATTTGAGACCAATAAGGATATATGTATTATCAATAAATTAATCCGCACTATCATAGTATTTTTTATCCTGTGTCCTTATACCTTCACAGTAGCCTCTGCGCGCTCCTGGAATCTCCTTCCTCAAGATATCAGGGGTTGCCGCACATTTGGCACCTTTAAGTCACGCTATACAGTTACCTGTTGTCTAATAATTAATTTTTCTCTATTTACTATGTCATTAATGTTTTCCTCGTTTTTTATATATCTTGTACATATTATATATTTAATTCGTTAAATTTAGAGTAAATAAAAATACATTATAAATATTAATTGTATTGTATTCATAACATGTAATCATTTATGTATATTGTAATTTAGATATAAGACTTTTTTTGTATTTTTTTAAAACCTGGTTGAGTGGTAGACAAGGTCTTAAGGCCTTAACTCTGCCAGGTAAAATAAAGCAATTATTATTATTATTATTATTATTATTATTATTATTATTATTATTATTATTATTATTATTATACCAGCTTGAAAAATTAATATTATCAAAATGAGAATTAAAAACTATGGGGATAAGAAGGTTTCTCTTATTTGTTTCCTCTTCACTGTAGCACTGATTCCATCTGACAATAAAACATGCTACAGGGCTATTATTGGAGGAGTTATAAACTTCACTGCATTAGTCTTTAGCTCAGATGGAAGGTCTCAACCTTTATCACACGTAAATAGAGCAAGTATTTGCCTCGCCATTAAACCTCAAGCACTATTGTATATATCTGGTAGACTTCCATAGAACGATAAACACACTGAGCGACACTGAGTGTCTCAAATCGATCATTACAATATTTTGAAATATTACGAGATGAGACAAAAATGTATTTTTCGAATCAGTATATATGTTTAGTCCCACGCTGTAGATTCATGCTTTGTTGCAAAGTTAAGGGACTTGGGTTGGTTCGAGTACACCAATAGCAGTCATTTTATCGTGGAATTTCGGCCAGTATGGGGCAGCTGGAGGTAAATATAAATGAAAGTATATATATGGTCACACATTGAAATATGCATACATTGTATAATGTAAATGGACAGCTATAGACAAATAGGGAAATTTTGAGGAAGTGGCAGGATTCAAATATCTAGGAACAATAATCACAAATAAGAATGAGATGCACAAAGAAATTAAACATAGGCTCAATTCTGGAAATGCGTGCTATTATGCATTACAGAGACTCTTGATGTCAGAACTCCTTTCAAAAAACGTTAGACTGAAAATATATAACTACCAGTTATATTATACGGATGCGAAACATGAAATCTTACTTTAAGGGAGGAAAGAGATTACGAGTATTTGAGAATAAGGTTCTTAGGAAAATGTTTGGACCAAAGAGAGATGAACAGACAGGTAAATGGAGAAGACTGATTTAACAGTGAATTGCATGATCTCTATAGGAAGCCAGATATAATAAGAACAGCTAGTCTCATAGATTGCGACGGGCAGGACATGTGGCACGAATGGGGAATGAAGATGTGCATAGAAACTTCTTGTAGGATAACCAGAGGGAAAATGCCCAGTTGGTAGACCAAGAATGAGGTGGAGAATAACATGATTTGAGGGAAGTAGGTTATACAGGGGATGATTGGAAAATATTGGCTCAGGATAGGATTGGAGAGCTTATGTCCGCGCAGCCATGAACCTAAGGGTTCGATAGTGCCAGTGAGTTAGTTAGTTATGGGACAGCTGCTTACCCAGCGTCGTAAGGAATTTGGGTAGCTGTAATAAATAGCGGGTCCACCGCTGTGGTCTCAAGATAGCGTGTTGCCTTCTTCACGCCGCTGGCCCGAATTCGATCCCCGATCGGGAAAAATATCCTGGATGAGGTTTCTTCGGGATTTCTCCTCATCTGTAAAACAAATGTCAGGAAACCTTAAGGCCCAAACGGTCCTCGAACATCATATGGCCATCATAATCATCATATTCATATTCGCCTTATATTAAGTTTAGGTTTAAGGACTCTTCTGAGGCACCACTATCATCACTCATCGTATCATCGAGGCAACGTAATCCCGCCTTTCAGGCGCCCCAACCTCATAAGTGGGCTCCAGGTTGATAAATCAGCTATAATAATTGGGAGGACCAAACATGCTGACCACGTTTACATTATATTAACCCGATGATGATGAAAAAACCAGCTAGAACGGTTGGGGGCTCGACATGCTGACCCCCTTGCCTCCACTATATTGACACGATGATCGTCCACATCAGTGATTAACACATGTGAGTATGAAACCAATAGTCGGCTGGTAGGGCAAGATATTTC
>JASPKZ010005150.1:0-18856 GCA_030220185.1 Diploptera punctata
GAAAGTCAAAAGGTCCTGGGTTTCAAACCCCAGTCTAGGTGTATATTTTTCTTTTTCAAATATAATTTGTCCATCATTAAGGTGTTTAAAAAACGAATAATATTAAAATTGTTTATACCCTCACCTGATATCCAGTCCTCTAATTATGCCAGTTTCAAAAGTTCTCCTGAATGACATAACAGAGATATTACTGCAGATGAAACCACCGAGATTTTGAAACCAGTATAATTAGAACACTGATTATTGAGGTAAGGTATCATCATCATCATCCATGCAAGTATTAAGCCATGTGGCCTGTTACGGTCTCAAACAGGAATTTTCCATCCAGCGCTTTTTTTGGACGTCCCAGCGATCTCTTTGCCTTGGGGGCAGTAGCGAAGTATGGCTTTTGGAATTCTATGATGGCATTCGTTGAAGATGGACTTTCAAGTTGTTCTGGTAGTTTTGTAAAATGGTGAAGAATGGGTTTCCTCATTTCTTTTATGGTCCCACTTTGTGTAGCCTGCTGTTCGGTGCATAAATCGCATCTCATATGCTGTTATTCGGCTTTCATCTCTTCTTCGTACTGTCCATGCTTCACTACCATATCTTATTACTGATTTTGCGAGAACCTTATAAAGCTGTAAGCTTGTGTTCTTCTGTACTAAAGATGGTTTCATTATACTGTTAATTATCCCCATTGTTTTTGTAAAATTTGTGATTTTCTTTGATATATCAGCTTCATCTTGAAATGTTAAATTATAATCCAAATAATTAAATTCGTTTACTCATTCTAAAATTCCATCATCCAAAACAATTTTGCTAGATATAGGGTAATTTCCCACAAAAGGCCATCACTTTAATTTTCTTTGTATTGATTTCCATATTGCACCTTTTTGCAATTATATTAAAATTGTGCATAGAATACTGTAAATCTGTTTCTGTTGGAGCTATTAATACCAAATCATCTGAGGTAAGGTATAAAGAATATTAATTTAAATCTTAATTAAACTAACCTCACAGTTATTTTCCTATATAAGTTCAATGAAATATTTATTTTGTTATTTATGATATTGTACTGTAAACTAAAGTGACCAACCCACTGAGGTAACTTTATGTAATTTTTGTTTTTTGAGAATGGTAATAATATTATTGGAATTTCCTCATAGAGTCACAGAAACAATGAAGTTCCTCTATCTATTATCAACCTTAAAAATGAATAATTAAAATCTCTTTTATGGAAGTCGATAAAGTCACTTTGATGATTTAAAGCTGCCTTTGTAGTTTAAAGTCACATCACTGTACAATACTAGAAAAATCTTCATTACTGATCAATCTCATTATTATTACTATACAGTAAAGCTTCTTATTCACGGTTCCCTTATTCGCATTTTCATTATTCGCGGGTTAAATAATTGCAACACAGTTCCTGTATTCGCGGCTATAAATTTCTTTATTAGTGGATCCAGTCAGTACATTAAAAGGATTAGTATCCTTTATTAATGCATCAGCAACTTTTTTACTGCAGGCACATCCCAAGGTGACTTTTACAAACAGTGGTTCAAACCAAATGTCCGTTATAAATGCTGTCTTTTATTGTTTCAACTTGTCATTTGTTGCAATAATTTTGATTGAATAACACGTGTCTCTTCTGCTTTGTTGCCAATGTATAATGTCGAGTAAAAGGAAAGAAAGTTAGTTTCAAAGCTGAATAAAGTAGTGTTGCCGCTTAAACAGAAATGCTTGACCGTTTACATATTGGCGAGTTGTTTGCATCTATATCACGCTGTTCCAATGTCAATGAATCAACTGTATGATTCATCAAGAAATCTTTCTCTTTCTCCTTCTTCTTCTTTTTCTACTTCCTTCCAAGTATTAGGCCAAGGCATGTTATGATCCTATAGAAAATTTTCCCTCCAGCGTATCTTCGTCCTCTTGGTATATAATTATAAACAGCTTTGGGGATCCGATTTGAACTCATTCATTCAAGATGTTGTTTCCAATTTAGTTGGTACTGTTTAATATATTCCAAAATTGGCGTAGTCTTCAATTCTTTTAAGATATCAGTGTTCTTTTCCGATCCCATCAAGAAATCCGAAGACAAAATAAGCAATTGAGCATCAGGTTCAGATCACATCCCAGCAGATCTGATAAAATCAGGGGGAGAAAAATTGATGGACAAGATATGCCGATTGCTTAGTACGATTTAGAAAAAAGAAGCTCTTCCAGATATGGAAAGAATACTATTATTGTACCAATCTATAAGAAAGGAGATAAACATTGAATTCCTTAGATTTATCGGTTTCAATAATTTGATCTTTGCTTTGATTCTGTGTTTTTCTGACCCTGCATATGTAGCTATTGCATATCTATCTATTTCTCCATTTTTAACATTTCTAAGGTGTTATTTCAATCATGTATTTAAGTAAATCATGTATGTAAGTTCCTTTTTGTGAGGTGTTAAATCTAACTCTATTTATTAATTAAAAATGAACTTCATAGTGTCACTTCCTTCAAATATTAATGAAGTTAATGTTACTGTTACAAATACACAGATTATTTTACTTAGATATTTTAATTATTTCATAGATTATTTTAATTATTCCATATAAAAACAATTGATGAAATATAAAGCATTTAGACATATTATATTTCAGGACAGAATTTTGATTATGGCAGGAACAAATATTGCAAGGCTAACTGTAAATCTCTGCATTTAGACTATAGGAATGTTGGTACAATTAGTTATAGCTGTAGGTACAGAAGCTTAGTATATAAACCTTGCAAAATATGGGACTCGTGTCTGTTGAAGCAGTGAGCTGATGGGTAAGTCTACATACCAGTTTCTTAATAAAATTTGCCTAGGACAATTAGAAATGGAAGTCAAGTCTTTTAAATACATTATGAGGTATATTTCTAAGTGTAAGAGTTATTAGATAATTATTAGGATGTAAATTAGGGTAAATTTGTAAACCCACATCTCCCTCTCTCGAAACTCAAAGTTAGAATGTAGGTTTTTCATTAATATAAGCTTAGATTAGTTTATTTAGGGTTAGAATACTTAGGGTTATTGTAATCATTATACGCTAGAATAAAATAGTTAAAAATAAGAATCCATTTATTATGTTCGAAAACACGTATGCCTTTATAACTAATACATCCACATACTAACAGCTCGGCTAGAACCTCATGCTACCAAAAATCCAAGTCCCGAAGATCCTTAAGCCCTAAGAAAGCCAACAATTCGTAACAGTTAAATTAGCTCTGCCAGATCTTAAATCACAATATAGTAATTTAACAATTTATTTGATGGTTCAATTGACTATCCTTGCAAAAACGTTCAAACTGTAGCTTGATGTAGAAGGTAGGCTGACATTAACTTGAACTTGCAGTATTTACCTTTCTCTTTGCTCTTCAGTGATTAGATTCATGTTAGATCAAAATTTCTTCCAGAAAATCATTCAGTGAATGCTAATAGGTAGTGTTGAGGTAAAATTTTTGTCAGATAACAATTCCTAAAATTTGTTGTAAAATCCTACATTTCATGTCATATTAAACGTCTTTGAGGGTTAGTCATGTGGTAACTCTATTTCCAATTCACATCAATATATTATCCTAATAAGTAATTAATTATAATTACCCTGCGATAGCCAAGTCTACCAAAACATCCACTTGTAAGTTGACAGAAAAAGTTGTTATATCAGGTGTGGCTTCTTCGCCTGAACTTGTGGCTTTACTTCATATGTAAGGTTTTTATCTCTGTAGGAACATCTTTCAAGTCCATCAGAAGCTTAATGGTTTTCTGTAAAATGAAATAGTAAGTTACACATATCATTAAACTAGTGTTAATAATACCATATTTTAATTAATAATTAGAAATAAACACAATTACAGTCATTACAAGAAATTTCTGTAATTGATTCCCAGGTGTTAGACCAAACACCACTCAAGATTTTTCCTATATCTGCAGAAATACAAGACTAGAATAATATGAGGACCATAAAACTATATTAATTATAGGGTGTTAATGTTGAGGCTGATTATAAAACATTTACTGCAGCACAAAATATATTGATTGGTGACTATGACCACTTTAGTGGCAGGAGGAGAATAAAGTCAACTAAACTGTTGGTCATACAATTCGGTGCTTTTAACATTGGCATACTCTTTGAGTATTTCGTTGTCACTTATCTCCATGCCTCCAAAAATGCAAATTATTAGTCTCTTTTTTTAATCATTGCCACCACTTTGTCATTTCGACATTCTGATATTCTCTCCTGGCATGGCGTTATTGTAGCCCACTTCTGAGGTTGGGGCACCTGGAAAGTGGAGTTATGCTACCCTGATGATATATGATAGGTGGTGATGATGATGATAATGAAGCACCAGGAGAAGCCTTAATCCTAAATTTAATGAATATGTCAATGATGATAATGATGGCCAGATGATGTTCGGCGACTGTTTGGATCTTAAAGTTTCCTGACATTTGTCTTACAGGTGAGGAAAAACCCTGAAAAAAAACATCATCCAGGAAACTGTCCTAACCAGGATTGAACCCTTGAGACCACAACGGTTTTCATGTAATTACAACTGTAACATAATTTTAATCCTTTGCATCTCACATGTGTAGCTGATGTGAAGGACTTTGCAGCTATTTAAATATAGCATCTAGTGGGTAACGGTTACAAGCATTAGAACCGATCTAATCAGTGCAAAACACCTAAAGGGTTAAACTGCTTATACTATTCATAAATTGAAATTGAAAACACAGCAATTCCAGCTCATAGTTTGCTGAAGAGTCATAAGATTGAAAAAGAGGCTAAACTTTTAAAACATTTGAAAAAACCTTTGCAATTGACAGTTTAGGAAAAGATATATATTCAGAAGAACAAGTTTAAATCCACGAATGTTGAAGTTCCCAGTTATCTCAAGGTTCATCAAATCAGCACCAGATGGCAACTTTGAAGATGAAGATGCAGACCGAAATTTGACGATCATAATAATGACTGAAGATGGGAGGGATTCCTCTTGAAAACTGCAGTTTCTGCACTTGAAGAACACCAAGTATGATGTGAGATATGACTTGTTTAATTAATTTTTATTGCTTATACTATATTCATAATTTAGTTTAATAACTAAATAATTTGCATTTAGGCACTCAGAAATGAATACAATATTGTATACAATCTCAATAAATACTAAATACTTAATTAAATTTTTAATATAGTGTTAAGTTGTGAAATTTTAGCCAATGCAGACAAAACTAACAATCAATTGATAGTATAATCTACAGACATGTATTTAACATCAGCAGCTAACAAGTTTATTTTACCAGTAATGAATTGAGCCTAAAAAGCTAAAATAAATATATATAGTCAGGTAAAGGTAGAAAAATTTCAATGCTGGTCACTAGGGCTAAGATAGATTGGGGCTATAACATACTTTTAACAACAGCGTGAGTTTACTTGCAACTTTTAAAGAAGTTTGTTGTTTTCTAATGGGTGCATTTGGGATCATTTTACTCATTTTCATTCTTACTTCCTAATAGAATAGAAATAAGTTTTTATTTTTGTTATACTTCCTTGCTCAGTTTGGTTCATGTAAATAGATGTTCTTTTCCACATAAAAAAGTATCAACACATAAAACATTAGTTAAAAAATAAAATACAAATGTTAAGCTTAAATATGGTGAATGAAAGTGCACACTTACGTTTCCTGAAAAGGAGTGGCTACTGACATCACAGTTTAGAACATATTTGTCTGTTATTTTGTTATCTTCATTTTTCTGACAGTTCTGAGGATATCTCACTAGTGGTGTGTGTATAGGTAGGGTTATCATCAATTGAGGCAAGAAAGCTGGTTCTCCTTTATTTACAACTTCCACCAACATCTCCATAGTTTGATGTTCTCCCAGAATTAATCTGTCCCTGTAATAATATAAGTATTATTTATTATTGAACTTTGAAGGTAGTTGTTGGATGTGATCTCCCACGTTGTGAGATATTTGAAGACATATGATTGCAATAATTTAGATCACTGTTATTTGCCATGGCACTGACGACTCCCTTCAAGGGGATGAGGGAAAGTTTCTTACATGAACAAATAATGACACTTTGTTAACAGTAAAATAAAATGTTATTTTATTTTTCACTTCTGTTTAGATGAATCTTGTAAATGATCAATAATTTAAGAGTCCTGCTTAAATTAATAAATATTTCACTTATAAAAGATTATTACTTCATATATTTAATGGATGACTATTTCCAAAGGTCAATTTTTGACTCACTAACACTTTATTTTCACTTTATGGATTATTTATACTCCAGATTAATTAAATGTATACTATAATATTATTTTCCATAACTTTGACACCATTTTGTCAATTAATATCAAGAAATGAACTATAATTCTCTTATTTCTTGATGAGCTGTTGTTTTAACATGTCCGACTTCTTTCAAGTATTGTAGCCATCTTGTTATTCTGGGAAAATCCCATTTCATTTCTGTTATAATCTAGAAGTTCTGATTGATCCAACTGAAAAGGAAGGAGTACTACTGGCTGACTCCCATCCAATTCGTCCAATCCCATTTATTTGTTTATACAAATTCAATATTTCAAGTATTTTTACATATATTAAATCAGTTAGAAATACATCTAACTGTATTAACAGTTTATATTGACCAGTTTGAATTTTTTTATATACTTATAAAAAAATTTGAATTTTCTAAATCAATCTTATTTCCATTCTTACTAGAAATAAATATAATTATATTTAAATATTAAATAAAACCCCTTATTATTATGATATGGGGATAAATATCCGGTTTTAACATGAAGGAATTAAACAGTATTTTAATATAATTTATTTCTTTCTTCCTTTATCTAGTTTTAATTACTTCCTTGAAGATATCGTATTTTTAAAAACCAAGAGAAAAAAATTATGCAAATTCCATCATAAAATAGACAAAAAATATACCCATGGTATATGAATGAATGAATTGATTAAGATATACTCGGACCAACGGATCTGTGCCCCTATAGCACTGGCATTGTTCTTAGAAAAGTACATGTCCATATTCTCACCATTTATACCGCACTCCCATCCCACTACTTCAAACAGCAGCCTCAGTAACTTATCGACTAGGGATGTTGCAAACTTCCTCCAGTGTCATGGCTCTTGAATATTGAATAATGCAAGGTAGGAGTCGAGTTGACAACATGGAGTGCAAGTACAAGAGAGAGATAGAAAAGAGGGAGAGATTGTAATGCAGGTAGGGAAATGATTTGCCGAGGCAGAAAAGGAAGTAGGCTTTAGTTTGCTTATCTTATGGGGGCACAGATCCGTTGGACAGACAATATAATGATTCTTGAAAATACTTGGGTTCAAAAAAATAAGTGGCTGAAAAAAAAAAAGAACTTAAAGGGGTTGTTAATAATAATAATAATCCACTTCCTCAGAGATGAATGTGAAATGAAGCTAAGAATCTTATATACCATAAATAAAATACCAGTACCATATTAATTGTTAAATAAATTGTGTGTGTGTGTGTGTGTGTATATATATATATATATATATATATATATATATATATAATTTCTTATCTTGTCTTATATATATATTGGGAAAATCAATTATCTTTTTTTTACAGAAGTTATAATCAAAATCATAAAGTAATTTCTTTTTAGGAGGATATGCTCTAAATCTTAAAGTCAATCTTGGCATTTTAATTAATGCTCTAAGGTAGACATTATCAGCAGCACCTTGTGACAAGCTGATGGAGCAGACTGTTTGGATGTTTGTATTGAGTGCTTTATGTATTTATAAAAAATGATTCAGAATTGTTATAAAAACACTTCTCAGTGTATAGAGGAACGTGATGAATAAAGTTTTGAATCACTCTGTATGATTGGCAGCTGAGAAGCAAACATCAGCTTACACCAGTCTCCTGAAGATGTCTACCACTCTGTAGACAAAACATGAAATATATTTTCGAGAATTATTAGACAAGTTTATTTTAATGTTTTATTTTAGGAAGTAATATTTGAGGTACTTTTAATTAAATTATTATGAGCCTGTTTATCTTACCTCAATATTAATGATGATTGTTCTGGGCAAGATGCTGAGGATGATTAAGATCTAATCAAAACATGTTCAAGAACAAATCAACATTAACACACTGATGACCGACAGCTGTGCGTTCCACCCACTGCTACTAGACCGGACATTTCTGTTAATAGCGTGGACTTTTAAATTTTAACCGCGTTAACACAGTGTGATTTTTACATCAATATATTTACAGTCAATAACAATAATGCATAAGTAAATCTTTATTAGTGTTCTCACCAGAACCTTCTAGTTAAATTCAGGTTTGATAGCGTTAGAAACATTTCCCTTTATGTAAAGACACAGGGCAAAAGAGCATAATATATGTAGCCAGTTTTCTTTCTTGTGTTCACTCACAAACGTGGCAAGGTTGGAAGGTTTTTTTTTTACAGACACAGTTCGTGTTAATTTATGTTTCTTCATGTCTCAGCCTTCTTGGTGGGTCTTGACATGGTGTCCTTTTCACTCTGTCTTTCCTCCTCTCCCTGTCATCTGTTCCTATTTCATGACTGCAAACAAGAGACTGTTTCAAGCAAAAAACTTCTGTTTGACATATTGTTGTTAGGATTTTTGAAATTTATAGACCCAAAGAGCATTAAAGAGTGCACAATTCAGAAGCAACAATACACACTTCTTGCTTCATTTCACTGTTTTTATAAGGATGGAGTAATATGATAGGTACTGGTCAGCCCTGTCTACACCCTTCACATACTTTGTGAAGTATTCAATAGGGCATTTTTACAACTTTACCCCTCCCACTCTCATGTTGCCTGATGCAATGTGCTAACCGTTCTACGTCTCTTTATCTTTCGATGTTTGTAGAAAAGGTCCCCCTTACTACAAAATACACATTCTCCTGGTTTGAGTTTATTTCCTGCTTCCACAAATGAATTTGGAAGCCTTCTGTTAATCCTTATTGTTCCACAAAACTAATCGTCTTTCTTGCGAGCAAATTTTCAGCTATAGCCACACTGTTAATAATAATTATCCTGGTAGATATGATGCCACAGATATAAATTCGGCTCCAGAACGCAAAATAGTATTTATTTTAATTTTTCCGCTCTGCAACATATATTTACAGGTTACATACGTATCCCATAATCGCCTAACTATCGGCACTAAAATTCCATATTTCACCAGCTATCTGTCTTAAAATTTAAACAACTCTTTCTGTAAATTTGGTAATTTCATAAAAGAGAAAGAGGGGTACAAAAACAACTAAAGTTTATTTCACAATGAGAAAAAACCAAATGGCATGCTCCTTCAAAGCGAAGAGAGGCTGGAAAACCATAGAAAACGTAAACACGAAATCTCCGTGACCCGTCGTCTAGCGCTGGCCATTAAACACGGAGATCTCCGTGGCCCATCACCAATGTGTTAATATTGATGTAAGATAAACAGACTCATGATAATTTAACGTTATTTTGCTAAAAAAATCATGATAGAAATGGCATTGGCCAATGAAAGCCTACATGACTTATATGGTGTTGTTTTATTTATTTCAGATTCTCTTTAAAGTTTCCTTACTTCACTTCATAATGAGTGAGGCCAGTTGGTAAGTGGATTTTTTTTACACTGATATCCAGCCTATAATTACAGTTTTGATCTTCAGGCCACCTAAACCATGTTATTGTAATGGAATGTCAAATATAAAAAAATTTGAACAAGTTATAGTTTTAGATTTTATTTGAAGAGAAAAATATACACTTGAATTGGGATTTGAATCATGTCTCTGGTTATAGTTTTAGATGTTCAACTGTTCTGGTCACTATCGTTATCATTATCTGTTGCTTCAATTCTTGTGGAATATCTAACAAATCAACCCCTCCTAGAGTCTGTCTTCCCATATTGTTTTTGCCCTTTCATATTTGTTTTAGTTTAGTCCGTTCTCTATTGTGCCTTTCTTAGCTGAACTTCCTTTTCCTTACATTTTTCATACTTCTCTTTGAATTCTATTACTATATATATATGTGTGGTTCATGACATTGAATGTTCAGATAACAGAAAATAAAATTGATAGAGCATAAAACACATTATAAAGGCCAAAAATTAAAATTTCTCAAAATGAATATGAAAGGGTTTAATAATAAGTTTTGTCTGTTTATTTCTTACCTCATATAGTTTGTTTCTGTTAGACATATGTTTCAAGGCTATAGACTGTAACTATAGATGATGAGGCTAACATGCCTTGAAAGATATGTTTGTAGTACTATAGGTCAATACTTTACAAAGAAAATGATAATAAAAATGATTTAATTAATAATCACATTTAAATATACTAATTAGTCATACTTAAAATCCAAACAAGGACTTTTAGGAAATAAAAAAGAGTAGAATTTTATAATAAAATCATCCTAGATTCATATTATAGTACGGGCTGTCGAAACCATACCAGTGTGTGTCAACATGTTTTTCAAAACTATGGGACACACTTACGAAAGCTTATATAAACCAGTAAACAATATAACCTTTTGACTATCACAATTAATATAGGTAGCAAACATCTTATACAATTTGGCCCCGACAGGACCAGAATTATTTCCAAAGGTTAGGTAAATTAGAAAGTTATGAAGGCTCAATAGAACTAAAGGTTTCCACAAATTTGGAAATAGGAAAGCTGGAAAAATCACATATATATTCATAAATTTTAGCCAAAAATGTCTGTTCTGGAGGCAGGGACTGAAGTAGTTCACTACAGCTTCCTTTAGGACCATGAATACTTCCCTCTTCATGTTGTGAGTGATCAGGATCTGCATATTTCGAACAATGACCAACCTAATACTTGTCAAACTAGTTACAGGAATGAAGCTAATCCAATATGCACTGTAAGCTAGGACCAGAAGTTTATAAGTAGATGAAGGAAAACAATTTGATTGCTCAACACATCAGGGAACAAGGGAATAGAGCATTTAATGATAAACAGATAATGGAAAATGAAAGTAAGGAAGGAATAGCAACTGCAATTATAAAACTACTAGCTAAGGTTCTCTAAAACACACAAAGAGGGAAAAGCAGGTCCATAATAGGAACAAATGTAACATTGCATGACAGAAAATTTCCACCAGATGGGAATAAAATTATACTTCACACATGAGAGGAACGTATTCATGGTCCTAAAGAAAGCTGTAGTGAATACTTCAGTCCCTGCCTCCAGACAGACTTTTTGGCTAAAATTTTCGAGATATATTGTGATTTTTTCAGCTTTCCTATTTCCAATTTGTGGAAACGTTAAGTTTCTATTGAGCCTTCAAACCTTTCTAATTTACCTAACGCTTTGGAAGTAATTCTGGTTCTGTCCAGGGCCAAATTGTATAAGATGTTTGCTTACTTATATAATTGTGATAGTCAAAAGGTATAATTGTTTACTGGGTTATATAAACTTTTTGTAAGTGTGTCTCCATAGTTTTTGAAAAACATGTTGACACACTTGGTAGGGTTTCGACAGCCCGTACTATAATATGAATCTAGGATGATTTTATTATAAAATTCTACTCGTTTTTTATTTCCTAAAAGTCCTTGTATGGATTTTAAGTATGACTAATTAGTATATTTAAATGTGATTATTAATTAATAGTTTTTATTATCATTTCCTTTTAAAGTATGACCTATATTACTACATATGTCTAACAGAAAAAACTATATGATGTAAGAATTACAGCTCGAGACCAAGCTCTGTGTGTTTGCGGGGAGAAGTGTGGGGAGTGGGAGGAGTACACTTCTATGCTCTCTCATATACTAACAGCTGAGACAGCAAATTCCTTTCAGACACACGGAGCTGGGTCCCCGAGCAGTAAACAGACAAGACTCTTTAAAGATATCTCATTGGGTTGGTATGTTGACCATATATCCATTAATGACATCTATGAGCATATAAGTGTAAACTAATATGAGGAGGAGGTATGAACATTTGATTTTATCTGAAGTGTAACTAAATTAAACTTAGTCTAGTAACTCCTAACAGGTAGAGAGTAAGGCTCAACATTGGGATGTTATGCCATTTAGTAATGGTATGGATTCATACCTACATACATTAATTTTTGTCATGATCATTTTTATGGTGTCTACTAATTGGATCAATGAAGATTTGTACAATTTTTTCAATGAAATTTTCATGAGAACAATCTCAATAGATAATTCCTTCAGAATTCACTAAAATGTACCATTAACTGAAGAGAGTTGAGATTTTCCACAAATAAATAACTATTCTAGATGACAAGTAGTTAAATATTTAACTTTATAGGAAAAAATTACTATGAGGTTTAATTTAAGATTAAATTAAAATACTACATACCTCACCCCATATCCAGTCATCTAATTATACTGCAATATCTGAGAGGGAAGAAGAAGTAGTTCTTCTGATTGAACATAACGTCAGTCGACGAGATATTACTGAAGATGAAGCTACCAAGGCTTTGAAACTGCAGTATAACTATAAGACTGGGTATGAGGTGAGGTATGAAATATTTAATTTAATCTTTAGTTACATATTTATAAAATATAGGTCTTCTCTACCAAATTCAAATTAAAATTTTTCAAACAGAGAATAATATGAGTTTGAATATTTGATGATTTAGATGATTGACATTTGGATAATTAATGTTCCACTGTACTTACGTGATCCCAGTGAACTTGGCTCTCACTTCGAGATCAGGTTTACAAATCTCAGTTTTACAGCCTGTCTCAAAAGGTATTCTTCTTATATGAGATTTACTTTGATTTATATCAACAACTGGACATTGTTTGCAAAAATCATCTGCCCCTAAAAATAAAATAAAAAAATAAAAATTTACTTTAGTTGTATGTAATATTTTAGGAAAACATTAAAAGGTACAGGTACAGACTTTATGTGGAATACTATACCAATCACAAAAATATCTAAAAAAATATTTTTTTTAATATTATGCTAATCCATTACACTTTTCATGCTTTATATTCCACACGTGGCAGATAGAAGGCATTAGTCAGCCTATTTTCATTTATTCATCACTTCAATAGGTCACATTGTGTAGGATTGTGTGTATGTGATATTCTGTATAGAAAATAATTCAGATAAAAAATGAATAATATAAATTATTAGTCATAGAAATTGACTTTTTTTAAATATTGGCAAGAGTATCAAAATTAGACAAAATAAAAAATAATACAATAAGAGAAATTATGAATGTAGAAAAGGATATTGAACAATAGATTGAGGAAATCCAACTAAGATTGTATGGACATATAATGAGAAGAAGGCACACAGAAACAAACAAAGAAGTATTGAAATGGATACCTTCTGGCAAAGGGAACATGGATAGACCAAAGTCAACGTGGATAAAGGAATTTAAGACAATATGTAGAAGAGAAATATGACAGAAGCAACACACAAGACCAGGACATGCGGAAGAAAAAAATTGTACATTTTGGTTGAGGATACCTGTGTATATGATAGAAACAATCCTGAAATAATAAAAAAATAAATGTTATGAGTGGGGATCTTGGTAAGGATAATAGTGAATGTAGGAAGAAAGTGTCCAATATTGGCTTGAATAAATAGCAATAGAATTTTAAAACACAATGTTGATAGGAAGTAATAATATGAGGAATTGTATAAAAGAAATTAAATTGGTTCTTTACACCTCTTCCTAGATTTTACTCTTACCTGGGACAATTTTCAACCAAAAAGACTAATGGCTAAAAATGGGGAAAATGATCTTCAAAATTAGTGCCAGATGAGAGAGAGAAAAAAACAAAGTGAGGGGTAAAAAAGTCTTTGAACAATAGAACTACCAGGGTTAGTACTTCCATCCAGTAGACAGTATGATAATCATTCTCAATATTTGTATTAATAGTGACGTTCTTGCCATTTGTAACTTCCAGGGCTTAACCTCAGAATAAAAATAGATTCATCAACATAGTTTTAAAATCTTAAAGCTTATAATATATTACAATTGACCTTTTATACGAAAAACCATAGTGAGGTTTAATTTAAGATTTAAATTTAATTTATTTATACCTCACCTCATATCCAGTCTTCTAATTATACTGGTTTCAAAATCTAGGCGGTTTCATCTTCAGTAATGTCTCGACTGATGTTATGTCATTCAGGAGTAAGAAGCAGTTTTCCTGAACAACATAACATCGGTCAAGATATTACTGAAGATGAAACTCCTAGGTTTTGAAACCGGTATAATTAGAATACCGGATATGAGGTGAGGTATAAATAATTTTAATTTTAATCTTGTATTATACTATGTTATTGATGTTATTTATGGCTTGGTCCAGTATAACTTTGCAAACTTTCTGAACTGGGTGAGTAGTTATTTGAATAGGCGTGGCTTGGTAGCATTGCCTTGGCAATAGACTGAGATAGTTTAATCATATAAGTAGATTAACTATATGTTTTAATTCTTACTTAATTTTTTCTAACAAGAATATTAATATTATGTGAACTGTGTCAGCCCCAATTAAGTTTTGGTTCATGAGATGCCACTGTGTTACTAGTGGAGAGAATTCAATCTAGATAACTGGTTCACAATCTGGCAATTATAAATTGTAACTTCCAAACCCTCCTAGTCCTATGATAATATTTTAATGTTTAATCCTCCTAGATGGACTAACTAGTCATGTGACTAAAGAGTTACAAGTAGGTTAAGATCCTTGAAATCTATTCCCATTTATAAAATGATAATATCTAAAATTATTTCAAACATGTTACAATATTTTGATGTTATATTTTTAATTAACAATTTTCCAGAATTGGATGTAGTTGTTATTTTAGAAAGAAAAATTAATGCTCAGACGGGGATTCAAACCCTGGATCCATACTCTGCGCATCAGTATGATACCAATTACATCATTTAAACTCCGATATAAACGTCAACAATTCTTTCCACTTATACAACTCTCCTTCATCAGAGGGCCAGTAGCCGTTGCTATTATCAATGCCATCTGACAACTTCTATTTAATGTATTTTTATTTAGAGTTTAAGCGATAAAGCTTCATATTTTGACGTTATATTTTAAATTAACATTTTCCAGAATTGGACATAGTTTCTTGAATAGAAGTCATCAGATGGCATTAGTAGTAATGGCTACAGACCTTCTGATGAAAGAGAGTTGTTTAGGTGGAAAGAATGTTGATGTCCGTATCGGAGTTTGGATGGGTGAATCGGTATCATACTGATGTGCAGAGTAAGGATCCAGGGTTCGAATCCCAGTCCAGTGTTAATTTTTCTTTCTAAAAAAAAACTATGTTACAATATACTATGTGTTAAATTAAATAACGGTGCACTAGTGGTTATGCTCCTTGCCTCTTGTCCCGAGAATCGCGGATTCAAACCCGGTCGGGGTTGATGGATTTTTTTAGGATGGAAAAATCCAAGGAGCAAGTCCTCCGGGAGGGACTTTAAGCCGTGGGTCTCGAGTCTGAAGATTTCAGACTCACAAAAGATCCTTAAGCCTGAATGAAAAGGCCTCTAAGCAATTACCGAATTTTCCCATCCTAGACTACCTTGGTTTCCTAGATGTCAGTATGAGGTGGACGCTGACCATGGACCACTCAAATGACATCTGTACAAAAACAAGTGTAACTAAATTAGTATGGTTCAAAATTTTTCCCTGTAGGAGGAGAGTGCCTAAAATCTATGTTAAGGAAACATGGGCTTACAAGATACAAGAAGATAAATAACTAATTACTGTATTGGAAAATGAGCAATCATTTTCTCGTGCATGAGAATTTTTAAAATAAGTCATTTTGAAAATCTGATTGAATGCCAAAAATAAGCTTTGTAATCTAGTTGTTGTAGATGATTTTTTTCTCCCATTACCTCATAAAATAGGCTACAATTTAAACGGAAATATTATAGAAAGACTTTCATAAATATATGTGTAGAAATGTACCAGAAAGCATTGAAAGGAAACACATCAAAATAAAAAATAATATTAAAGAACTTGCCATTAGAAGCAAAAACAATCTTTTTGCTATATGTGAAAAAGTAATAAACTTTTAACCCCAAAAAAATCTGTAAATGGCATACTTTTCTATCAAATTAGAACAGACATAAAAATAGACTGGCAACAAACTATCTAGTTTTTTTTTTTAAATACAATAAGAAGTAACATTAAGAGGTGTGTTTAATAATTAACACATTTGTCTGTCATTCTTACCTCTTAGTTGTTTTTGTCGAACAATATGTTTCAGAGCTTCTTAGCCCCATTGTCAGCGATTACAGACTGAATTTTCTCATGTTGTCAGCCCTGATTCTTGATTCCTGCTCTCTTTAGAATATATTAATCAAGAAAAATATAGCATATAAAAATTTCTTAAAGTAAATAAATCAAGCAAGAATAAAAATTTCCATGAAAATTTTTAGGCCAATATGGTCCAATGAATTTACTAATGAATTACTAATGAGGTTCCTTTCTGCGGGAATTTCAAAGTTCATAATTCCTTTTCTTGTTCTTCGTATATAGATTTTTTCCTATATGGTGAGTTCATTTTTGTTTTAACTGTTTAATAAATTTTGTGTTACATCTATTTTGAAAACTAATAAAAACTAATTAAACAAATAAAAACTAATAAAAGTGGAAAGATGATGATAGTAAAAAATCAGGAATATATAAAATAAAATAATGACTGTGATAAACATATACGCAGGGAAAACAAAAATAAATTTAACCATTAGAAACTAAAGAACACATAAGGCATGTAAAAAAGGAGGAAGTAGAAAAATCTGCAGTGGGCTGCTCATGTTTAGTCAGATAAAACACAAAATAGATGTAAACTCAAAATATATAAAACAGTTAGAAAACCATATAGGAAAAAAATCTATATACAGAAGAACAAGGAAGAATTATGAACTTTGAAATTCCCACAGAAAGGAACCTCAATAGTGAATTCATTGGACCGAGGCAAAGAGAACAGGAATTCAAGAATCAGGGCCGACAACACAGAAAATTCAGTCTGTAATCGCTGATGATGAGTCTAAGAAGCCCTGAAACATATGGTTCACAAAAAAGACTATAAGAGGTAAGAATGAACAGACAAAATGTTTTAATTATGTACTACTTCCTTAGACTGCTACTTGAGTAAAAAGTACTAAATTACTTACTGATTGTTGATACACGTTTTTGATCAGCTGGGTTGTATTTTAGGTCATATGTCATACTATATCTATTGGTTTTGATGCATCTTTATTTTCTCCCTAAATAGAAAAATAATAGTAATAAAACATAATATGAAAGTAAATTTGAAGAGAAAAATGTTTGACTAAATCGGGATTTGAACCTGCCTTTCCATCTGAACTATTATGCTTCCGATTTATTTGTAGATTTCTCTATACTAATAAAATTCCTGCATGTGAGAATGGAGAGAACATTGTTGTCACTAATGACATCTAGCAGCTTCCTAAACATGAAGACTTTTAAATAGGAATCCAATACTACATTTATAGCCAGGAAAACTAAACGTGTGAAATATTGGAAGCTAAATAGCTCAGATGGAAGAGCGCTGGTGTACAGACCAGAGACATTGGGTTCAAATCCTAATTTAAGTATATATTTTTCTCTTCAAATTTAATTTGTCATTTGGTGAGAAGTGATAAATTTAATATTAAACTATATAAGTATTGGACATTAGGTAATTACTAGTAAACAATTTTGTGCCTTAGAGCAAGACCAGACTGACCATTGAGAAGTAATGAGTTTTGTGGGGGCATTATATTTCATTGTCCTTTATTCTATGTCTGAAGTGGAAGCAAATCATGTTGAATGTTGAAGGGAGGAATAGAAATTTACTGTTTAGAAAACACTTAGTTTAAAATAATGATTATGTTGGTAGTAACCATTATTTGCCCAAGACACAGTGTTACTTGTTGAGAAATCCATAGAGTACAAGGCTAAAATTAAGTTAAATAGTAGATTTACCAGTTGCTTCGGTCTAATGCTCAGCATTCCCAGAAACCGGATTTAAGTCACCGTAAATTATATTGTCTAATTTCAGAAATTCAAAGAACAAAAGATACGGTACGTGAGATCACAATAAGGGTGAAGGCAAAAACATTCTCTACTATTCTAAATATAACAAAGGGTACTCTGTCAAGGAAGTACAAATATTGCAAAGTATATAACAGGCAGATACGTGAGAATACATGTCTTATGAGTGAAGGCCATTAACTGCCAGTGAGGTACCTTGACTTCTGATGTGAATGTGTTAATTTTTCACCCAGGGATAGGTAATGTTTGTGAATTGTTTTTTTACATTATCCTGGCATTATTCACTAAACTGCATTAAGATTATGGAAATATCAAGATTACAAACCTTGGATTTAGTATATTATACAATCATTAAATAGTCATTTTTTTACATAATAATTTGTAATAAGATCTTTTAAAGAAAATCAATCCTTTCTCTTGAATTTAATACTATGAGGATATTAAATTTGGAATTTTAAAGGCACTTTCCACATGCATGTTGGGAACATTCATGACATCTCTTACTTTTAAGATGTTTCACTGTTTTAGTTAAACAAAAAGGCCAGAGCTGCTGAGTCATCTAGGCCTAAGTACGAATGATCTAAGAATCTATACAGGGAAACAGCAGTCAAATGCAGAAACTAATTCTGAACTACCAATAAGATTTTATAAATTTTTTTTATTGTTTTCCAACATTAACACAAAAATTAATAAAAGCCTATGGAAATGGTTATGAACTGTGGTGTCAGACTTTATTCTGGACAACTGAATGAACTGCATTTTTTTAGTCCTTTTATAGCTGACATCAAAACAATAAAA